>JAMKCH010015364.1:0-27614 GCA_023653785.1 Ophioderma brevispina | reverse complement strand
CGCAATACCTAACCCCCTCCCCAACACCCCACCCCTCCCCTATGGGATAGTAGTCTCATGTAGCGAAGGAATTTTGCCTATCCGACGTACCGTTTCAGAGATACAGTAATTACGCATATTTAATTAGCTCATTTGCATACCTAAGCTGCATATATCACGCCCCAACACCCCACCCCTCCCCTATGGGATAGTAGTCTCATGTAGCGAAGGAATTTTGCCTATCCGACGTACCATTTCAGAGATATAGCAATTACGCATATTTAATTAGCTCATTTGCATATCTAAGCCGCACATATCACAAACTTTCCAATTGCAAAAAAGATGTGGCCCATGATAGGCTTTCATGCAGCGCAGGAATTTTGAGTATCCAATGTACAGTGTCAAAAATATAGCAATTACGCTGATTTTTGCATATTAATTAGCTCATTTGCATACTCAATGTGCCCAAAATACGCCCAAAATCTAATCGGGTCGAGAACTCTTCAGCCCGCTTCCTTCCACCAAGGTACATCATTATACGCCTTACGGAACTCCAGAAAACTTGTACACAGGCCTTGCGGGTTAATTTTCATAAATTATGCAAATTAGATACTTCATTAGCATATTTTACGCCCAAAATCTAATCAGGTCGAGAACTCATCAACCCGCTTCTTTCCACCAAGTTACATCATTGTTACCCTTACGGAACTCCAGATAAATCATATACAACATGGGTTAACATTTTTATCACGGACGAACGGACGGACGAACGGACGCTGCTCATTTTATAGTCCCCGTTCTGAACTCGTTCGGCGGGGACAATAATTGTCTTACTCTTTTCAGTAATGCGTGTATAGTCATTAATCAGTTGAGTGAGCTGTGAATGGTTAGAAATATTAGATACCTTTTTAGCTGGAGACAATTTACAAATATCAAGATTAAAGTCACCTACAATAATAATATCATCATAAACAGAAGCACAATTTTGAAACTAGACGCCACAGTTGTGTTTAGCAAACACGGGTATATTCGCATGTGCCCCGTGTAGCCCTTGACATATGACTTCTGTGGTCGAGATTCCCAAGAGTCGCATCAGAGGCCCAGGGGCTATCAGTATACCAAGTTTGGGCTCTGAGGCTGCGGTGGTTCTTGAGTTATGGGTGGCCCCTACATTTTAGCATTTGGCTCCCTGTAGCCCTTGAACTTTAACCTCTGGGATCGAGATATCCAAAACGCACATCAGGGGTCCAAGGGCTATAAGCCTGCAAGATTTGAGCCCTGAGACTGCTGTCGTTCTCGAGTTACGGGTGGCCCCCTTACATTTTAAAACGTTTGGTGGGCCCCTGTTAGCCCTTCACTTGTTTTCAAAACCTCGGTAATCGAGATAAACCCAAAAGGCCACATCAGGGGTCCAAGGGCTATAAAAGCCTGAAAAATTTTGAGGACCCTGAGGCGCGTGGTTCTTGAGTTTATGGGTGGGGCCCCCTACATTTTAACGTTTGGTGGCCCCTGTAGCCCTTGAACCTTTCGACCTCTGGATCGAGATAAAACCCCAAAGGGCACTCATCAGGGTCCAAGCTCTGATCCGTGCAAAAATTTTAGCCCTGAGGCTGCTGTGGGTTTCTTGAGTTATGGGTGGGCCCCCCCTACATTTTAATGGTTTGCCCCCTGTAGCAGCCCTTGAACTTTTTCGACTTCCTCTGGGATCGAGAATACCAAAAAGGCACATTCAGGGCAACCACGCCTAATCAGCCGCACAATTTTGGGCCCTGAGGGCGGCTGTGTGGTTCTCTAGTTAGAGGTGTTCTTCGTATATTTAACATTTTGTGGCCCCCTGTTGGCCTGACCTTTGACCTTGGGGGTTCCGAGATTACCAAAAGTCACATCAGGGGCCCAAGGGCCTAATCAGACTGCTCAATTTGGGCTCCCCCGAGGCTACTGTGGTTCCTGTGTTATAGGTGTCCCCAGATTTTAACAAATTTGGCCTCCTGTACCCCCCTTGACCTTGACCTCTGGGGTCGATATACCCAAAAGGCACATCATGGCCCAAGGGCTATCAATCTAACCAGGGTTGGGCCCCGAGGGATGGCTGCATCTGGTTCTTGGTTTATGAGTGTTCGTTGTCATCGTCTTGAGGAAAGGAATAAGAATAAGCAGAAACGTAAGAAGGAAACTTCAACAGCATAACGCACAATATATTCCGCATGTTATAACATGCGATATAAGGAACTTAACAGCAACGAGCAACAATATTATTTTCGCATGTTTTATACATGCGAATTATAACTTAAATCAATTTGGTCAACATAGTCAGCTTAGCATCAGGAACACGATAGACAGTGCCTAGAATAATTGGTTTGGTTTGTGGCAGATTGATTTCAATCCACAATGCTTCAACATTTATAGCCACCACGATTGTTATTTTATTTATATCTCTACATAAATAAGTAATCATAATTTAAGTTTAAGTTCACTGTCATCAAGTCAATGTCCTAATATTGTATGGTTAACCAACTAAAATGGTAAGTTTTTTAAATATCTGTATCTGAGAGAAAGCAAATTGATTTGAAAAGCTGAAATTTCAGGACAACAATTAGAAAAATCTGGCCATTTCACCTGGATATCACAAATTGATCCTACGTCCACTTCCGCTTAATTCCAGGGGTTCCCCAAAAGCCGAATCGGAACCAGCACCTATAATCATAAAACATTATAGTTATCAACTACAACTCCCAAGAGCGTGGTCTAGTGTTTTGGGTGCTTGCTATATCTGGCGCAAATATAACCAAACAAAAAATCCCGGGTTTCGAATCCGGTGGGTTCACTTGCTGTGATTCACCTCGGGTTGCTCCAATTCTCTGGATTTTAAAATCTGTATACGAGCTATTGGATTAAATAACAGATAACCAGCTCTCCCCCTCGCATGGTTCACTTGGAATTTGGCAAATGGATCATAAAAGCATTCCGTCCTTCGGAGGGACGTTAAGACGTCGGTCCCGTGTACAAGAGAGTCACAACTGTACCTTACAATCGCAGTCAAGTGTCGAATAAGAAGTAGGGTGGTAAACCCCGGACTGTTTCCCAATCCGCCCCCATTTTCAAAAAAACGCTTGCCCATTCCAGGAGCTCCGCTATCCATAGATACACCGCCCCCGGATCATCTAACACAGTTTAACACTCCTGACACCCACCACTAGAGGCCCATTACGAATGACTGTGGACACGAACGAACGAACGAACCAACTTATATTGGAACACTTACAACTTTTAATTAGTGTAACACTTACCACTTATATTGTAACACTTAATCACCAACTTATAATGTAACACTTACCAACTTTAAAAATTGTAACCCTTCCACATATTGTAACACTTACCAACTTATATTGTAACACTTAACCAACTTATATTGTAACACTTACCAACTTATATTTAACACTTATCACCAACATTTTTATTGTACACCTTACCAACTGGATATTGTAACCTTAACCACTTATATTGTACACGTAAACCAACTTATATAATTGTACCACTTACCAAACCTTATATTTGTTTAACCCTTACCCAACTATATTGTAACTTACAACTTATACTTGTAACCCTACACTTATATGTAACACTTACAAACTTAATATTGTAACCTTACCAACTTATAATTGTAACACTTACCAACTTATATTGTAACTTACCAAAACTTATATGGTAACACTTACCAAAATATATTGTAACTTATAATTTTAACTTTAATCAATAAATTGCATAGAACTGGGGTTACGCATCAAGTTACTGTAAGTTAAAATTTGTATTCAAAAACATAATGTTTAAAATATTAAACAAGTTGTCCCCATGCATGGATAACATCGGGCTATTCTTTACCCCGAAGCCAGGACAGGGGGTCCCTTGTAGTCTCTTACTACATGCAGGGGGATAACATCGGGCCTATTCCTTACCGAACCACGGGGGGGGGGGGGGGTTTCTGCAAGGCCCTATAAATAAACAACCATGATGTGACCCTAACCCATAGAATCCTTAGTCCCCCTCCCAGATATAGCGTTATTCATAAACTGATACCACAACTTAATATACTGCATGAGGCCCTCAATATGCTCGACTCAGCAAATAAATTTTGGAACAAGGGAAAAACTTGTGGGAGATGAGAGAGCAGGTTCATTCTATATTCTAGCAATTTCACTCACATTTTTCTCCTGGTAAATTACTCTGGAGCAAAATCCTCAGGAGTAAAATTCAATTCTGAAGAGTGAAACCTGAGGAATTGAATGTCACTGAAAACAAGAGAAGCTAGAGTCACTTCACTCTAGATTTTCAACAGAATGCAGTGCAAGGTTCAAAGTGAGTGGAATTGCTGGTAAAATAAAGCTCATACTTATACTTAATCTTTATATTGAACACACCAGCAAAAAATTCAAGAAGATTGATTTAACCCAGGGGCCCTTGTATTGCCAAGGCTGGATATATGCGGAACAGGACTTACAAAATGCACAACCTATTTACGACTAAAAACTTACCCTAAACAAGTATTGTTGGCTGTTTTTGCTATGTTAAACAAGTATTTTGTGTCAGTTTTGCTACCCTAAACCAGACTAAGCAATGCACTGTGTCCGTAACAGACCCTTGTATTGAGTACCTGCTTTGCTTTAATTAGGATTTACAATATTTTTGATGATTTGGATCTCGCTTAATATGGTATTACATACCAAACACATACATTCATAATTTCATGGTTAAGAAAACAACACTCCCTTTTTCAATGTAGCTGTTTTTGACACCCTAATCAAACTACGCGCGTAGAATAGGCCTGTTGGAAAAAGGGAACCCTTTTTTCTTGTTCACGCATCACTATCCCACATTGAATACAAGTGCCCCCCCCCCCGGATTTCACAAACTTTCTTATATCTTTTTCTCTTTAGATACAAACCTTGTCAGATCTAAGACTCGTATCCCTGCAATGGTTCTCGGAGGAGCACTGCTGTAACATTGGCCTTGCCTATAAAGATCCAACAAAAACATACTACGTTACATACCCATTACATTGCCCAGGAGAGCTTTTGGGGATGACATAATACACATCAACGTTAAAAGTATTTTCTACGAAATTCGAACTTCAGCCTAATGTTTTTGAAAATAAGCATATACAATCACCTTTTGTGGTAGGGGATCTATTGGGTGTCTAATCTAATATTAAATCACGTTCGTGGGGTCGTCTCTTCCAAAGGGCTTGCAAGTGACCAAAAATCACAGTGGAAGATCCCATTACCAGCTGATAGTTTGCATCATCCAGGTTGATCAGGCCTGGAATTCCTCTTGGGGGACTTGTAGACCTCACATCATCATGATGTGGCTATGGGTTTTGGCTCTCCTCAATCGCAGTTTGGTGAAGTTCTACTCCATCTTGTGAAGGAAGTTCTCTGTACGACCAACGCCAGCTCTGAGTCCGCCGAGGTTGACCCACATGCTTTCCTATCAAGGCCACGAAATATGGATGACTTGAAATCTCTCATTGCATGCACCTTTAACAAGTTAATGCAGCTATGCTTATCCTGATGATCATGACTAGATAGTTTTAACTTTTTATGGATCTGTTATCATAGACATTAGTCATGACGAGTTGTTGTAACTGATAACGTGCCATTTAAGGCCAAGATACAACAGCTTCTGCTCTAACCTTTACAAGCTGCAAAATGGCTTACATACATTCATTATTTGCAAATAAATGGTTATACTTGTAGGCATTCTTGAGTGTCTTCTGCATCGTGTGATAACCATTTTTTTTCAAAAAAACTAAAAAATTAAAAAAAAAAAAAAAACACACAAACTTACCCATTTTGTGCCTAGCATTGGGCTGCCAAATTATGGCAGCTGGGTACATGTTGACATTAACTTTTTTGGGAAAATTGGAGCATCGTTACAAATTGGGTAGAGACAATTAATTCTACAACTCTAGAGATGGTATTGTATGTCAAAAGAAAATTATTTTGTTATTTTTAATTTAGGAAATATACATCTCAAAACACCTCACACCACAAAGTTGAACAAGCACAGCAATTTTAACACCACCAATCATGGGCACGTGTAACGATCCAAACAGGCGCAGATGGTGAGTGCGTTACACTGCAGCACACGCTTGAAAAAACCCCAAAAACCCGCAAAATGAGAAAATAAACACTCATGACAGATTAATTTACTCTGTAAACCTAGAAGTACAAGAGAAATTAATCAATGTGCTGCGTAGCGTTATCGCGCTTTACTACCAAACACGCTTAGGCGCAGTCTAATCCATGAAATCGCGCGCGTTTACGAAACAGCGCATGATTACGGAAAAAAAAAAAACAATCTCTTACACTGATACACAAAATACTGGTCGTATAATCCGCCCATAACCAGGCATTCTTTTGAACTTGTTTGAGAGTTTATTGATTACTTTGTACTTCTATTATGGATAGTCCCAACAGTGACTCTAGCTCTTGGGAGTCACACACACTGCCATTGCAACTGAATGTACACGGAATTTGATTTTTTCATGAAGATTTTAGACCACAATCTTACAAAGTGCACTCTATACGTTAATGCTAAAATTACCTTGCAAGTGCACGTGTCTCCGTACATTATAGACAATGATATGGGGAGTTAATTATAGAGGTTTTCATCTTTTAGAGAAAATGAGGTGAAAACTAATTTTTGCTCCATCCACACTCAATGGAAATTTCAATGACATCAACTTTCTATGGCAGTGTGTGGGACTAGTTATGGGAGTATATAGTACGACTAACTTACAACTTGATTGAGAAACTCTATCCGTCAACTGACGCCCGTTGACGGATAGAGACTCTAAGAGTGACCAATTCGGGCGGCACCTGTGTTGCAGACAAAAAATCGACGATGGACTTTGATACATGTAAATTAGTTTCTCGCCATTTGACTGCACTTGCAAAGATTTAAGCTTCCAGATCGGATTAACTTCTTTCACTTAGGATGCTTAAAGGAGACCGTGGAGATTTCCAGAAAGAGCGCCCCCCAATTTTTTTTGAACCGGGTTTTGATGTATCGTGGAATGCTTTTCCAATTATTAGACACACCTGAGTGAATAAACCAAATACGCCGTCTTATGTAATATGACCGGTACTAAGAGGATGATTAGTACTTTCTGTCGTGCACGACAGAAAGTCAAAGCATGGTGTTCTATGAGGACAAATACGATGTAAGGCAAGTTTCAAAAAACAAGGTTTGCCGTTTTTTTGTATCTGTTGGTGCACTAAAACATTGGACCGTTCTTGGTAGGTGAACTGCAATCGCTCCAGTGCAATTTGAGAGAATTTGTATTATAAAAAAAGATCATCATGTTCACTTTAAAGTGACTCAGGATTTCCTGAGCGAGGGTGCCCTAAATTTCCCAAAAAATCCAGTTTTTGAATGTAACAATAAGTGCTTGCCATATCAATAATCACTTGTATGAAAATTGCTCAGCTTAAATCGAATTCCTTCTATAGAAAATCACAAACTTTGTAATAAAATTAGGATCGGAATTTTTGTATACACAGTATCCTATGGGATGTAATAATCACATAAATGTTTGCTGCATCAAAACGAAAAATCCCGATTCATCTCAGTCAAATTTCGGAATTGTGCATTAGCCTTTAGGTTAATGGATCGAAATCATGGGCTTCCTACTGTCATCCCATGTAAGACAGGGTATTGAAAAGCAAACACACGCCACATGGCCCCAGAGTTGGTTGGTTTACATGCTGTAACTGCCTCAAAAATAGCTGGTACTGAGTAAACTTACCTAAAATCTCTTTACTGTTACTCCTAATCCAAATTTTCCATTAATACTGAATACACTGCTAACTTCATAAAAATCAAGGAAAAAAGGGTTTTTGTGCATTGTAAAATATGATACCTACATAAACAAGCAGCACTGAGGCCAATCATGCCCATTGTTTGAGGGTTCGTTGAGGGTCATAACCATTAAATCGGCGCAAGTTGCAAATGACCAAATTGAAAAAAAATGAAAAATCACAAAACAACTTTATATTATTTATAAGTGAAAAGACAGTACCTCAAAGTTTCTTTTGAAAAATATCAAACATGTAATCTTGATCACATTTTTACTATCCAACACCTTCAACTCTAGTATTGTATTTCATTAAGTAAAAACTTACGTTATCATGTGATTTAACAATTAGGAGATTTCAAAATCACAAGGACACTGTAAACCGCAAGTGGTTTTATTACATTCGGACTTTATGGAAGTTTTGAGTTAGGTAATAAATACTATTCCATGTGATCTCAAAATTATTTGGGCACTTTAAAATCATAAGTGGAATTCATTTAGGATCAAAATGAATACACAATGACTCTTTTGGTTTCTTGTAGTTTTATGATATTTTACCCTGAAGGGTGGTTGTTGCTTTCAAATGATGCATTTGTTGCTTCTCTACATGGCATTAATTACATTGAATGATCAATTTATTATGATGTAATGAAGGGACAATTTATGTAACGTATGTTATCATAACGTAAGTTACACAATCAATGCTACTGCTCTACACTGGTGAATTATCGAGGAAATTAAAATCATATTAATGGTTCTGTCTAAGAAAATGATCATTCAAATGAAATTGTAAGATTTCTACTTCAATGGTTAAGGGATCATCTACGAAATGAGTAATTTTCTGATGCGTCTTTGAACTTATTCGGAAACTATAAAAATACTGTGAAAGTACTATTTTTTTCTCAATGGCATTCACAAATGAGAATGATATTCCTAATTAAAATACCTAACAAAATTCATTGTGTCGTAATCATATCTGTATGATATTGCCAGATTGATTTTGCATTTCAATTTGGGATTTGTGTTGTAAGAATGTCTGGACAAAGGGTAACGTAAAGTTTCATTGATTTTATCAAACTAACGACTTATAGGTCCAGAGAATAACATTTTACTTACAAAAAACTATATAGAAAACAGACATGAAGCCGTCTTTCTGAATAAATTGGGCAGGTATTTGCTTTGACCATAATGCATATTTCCCCCAAAATATCAAATTTTCTTGATAGGACATGTATATTAATTACCTGCCGGATCGTAACGACAATCTTTTCAAAATGGAAACGAATAGTCTAATAAAACATCTGTTCGCTGAATCGTCTCCATTTATCAAACCGCATAAAGTGCAACTTTTTCATGCATTAACAGCTACTCACAAAGTTTGCTTGGAACCCACCTGGAACCCTTGCCTCCCGTCACGTATGTTTCCTGTCCGCTCACACCACGGAGGGCAAGGGACACCGGGGCAAGTAAAAAAAAGAAAAGTTGATTTTTTTCGCAAAAAACAAAAACAAAAAAATAAAAAAAAAACACCACCAAAATAAAAAAAACCACAACCCATCAAACCAACCTCAAAAAAAAACCCCCCCCCCCCCCCCCCCCCACAAAAAAAAAAAAAAACAAAACACGGTAAAAGCATTATGTTTGTTTGCCGTAACGTAGGAAAAAAAAGGTCGCTCGGTCGGTCTTTGTTTGTTTTTGGAGAGTTAGATAAAAAACATGGTAAATACTAAACCAATCAGCGCTTGTCAAAATCTAAAAAACATTCAAAACTTTAACTTAATACTTTTAGCTTGTTAATTATTTGTTTCCATGGATGTCCAGTTTCTCAGAAAAAATAAAAGGAATGTGAATTTTGGTTGAAAAATTAATAAAATTAAAAAAAATTTTATCTATTTTTTTAAAGGAAATAAAAAAAAAATCAAAGTCAAAAAGGTGTTAAGGTCGGTTTGGTTAAGACAAACACATAATCTTATGTCTACCTAATCTATCTGTCAAGATTCCGTTTGTTTACACAAACCTTGATAACAACCACGATTTACACTTCCGAAGCAAACCCAGTTTTAGTCAGAAATTTAAGGTATATCTCAAGTTCCCCATTAGGAAAACTATTAAACCATTAACGTATGCATAGGCCTGTTTCAACAAGCTATGTCAAACCATAAACGTTGCAATCACTTTTGAAATGGTACACTGGACATACAACCGTATGATTAGTCTCATATTATTTCAAGATTAATGAGATAATGCCAATTCTCGTACATATTGCTCATATTTGTTCTTTATCATGCCAGCTGTCTTTGTTATGCTAAAGAACCTCTTTGATAGACGTTTCGAAGGTTCTATCTTGCATAGGATCATCCGCTGTATGTGCCCCAAAATCACTTTGTTTTCGGCATTTAAAACGAATAAGATAATAGAACAGCATGAGGTTACAGTTGTTAGTTAACAGTCATTATAATATGCAACTTACGTTAACTTTTAACTATATGTAACAAGTAATTCCGAAAGTAATAGACTAACAACACACTACTCATTACGTAAAGTATAGTTTATATATTCAAAATAATAAAAACATGTATAATAAAAAACACTTTTATAGTAACAAGAGTATAATCACAAGAATTCGCTAGTTTATTTGTGAAACCTAAGTTACCACATGTTTTAAAAAGGGCATGCGAAGGACCTGTTTACTATATGAATTTGACACTTGTCAAAAAACCAGTGTTATAATTATCACTTGAACTTCATTATTGCACATTGTTTAATTACATACTCTAGCCTAGAAAACTTCATCACCAATATGAGCTGAAAAACAGAAAACTTACGCGACCTGAGTATGAAACGTACGTTACAAATTTATACCTATATATGTCTATATTGCATTAAATCCTATCAAAGTGACATGTTTTGTCGTTTTGAACCCGTGCTACCGTATCCAAAGAAGTACCCATTACATTATTGAGAAATAACATTTCAACTTGAATTTAGCAAGTTAAAACAACAGCTATTTGCCTTAAAGGGCCAAAATCGTGGATATCTTCAGATGATTTCGAACAGTTTCCACTTAAAACCGTCATTATCGAAGCTTCTCACGTTTGTCAATAGCTTCGACGCATTAGGTTAGAGGGTAGTCGTACGCTAAACCTTTTGATTTCGCACTGTTTTTTGAAATAAGTCTTATTTATGTTTCAATCTTTGTTTTATTTAGGTCCACGTCAATCCAATTAATATGTTAAGACAATGCAAATTGAAGATTCTAATGAAGGTAATTAGGGGTAATAGCTTCTTTAGAAATGATACCTGTTTTAAAGCTACCTGCCTAACCTTTCATTAAGTTTTTTGGAATTAACGTATGTTGCATTTTCTTAACCATACCGTTTTTTGGGGGCTGTAAATTTTAAAATCTTGACGCGCCTTACCGATTTTTAGTACACAGACCTGATGGCAGTAATACCCGCCTGTCTATGACGACCAACAAGAAATATATATTTAAGTAAATTATCTAATTTTCTCATCTGTAACAACGCGGAATCATCATTATACGTGGTAACGTAGGTTTCACTTAGTTGTGCGACATAATAAATCATTATTTTTAAGAGGCCAAAGTTAATCAATCTATTCATTTTGCCTATTTCCAATTCATTATGGACTATAATTTTTCATTGATATAATATGCTTTCAATTAAATTTGCATCTGAACAAGAAACAATGACAAGAATGAAAACTATTTTATTTGCGACCTGGTGTTTGTGACTAGAACTTGTAATACAACTTCTTAGTTTGAAATATACATTTGCTTAAGAATCCAAAATCATCAATATACATTTTAACGGTTTTATGTTTAATATTTCATTTAAGAAAAGAGGAAAGAAATTTCGATTTAAAGGTAATGAATTTTAGTGCAAAACGTGAACTTATTCAATGCGACACGGTTTTTTTTCACTTGCTCCGATTTAATGGTTTGACCCTTGATAAAGCTTATTCTAGGGTGAAATGGCGTGGATGATTGACACTGCTCAATTCAGTGGTCTAAATCTTGTTAAATAACATATTGTCATATACAAGTCTTTGTATTCACGTACATGTAGTGCTACTCCTGTCAAATGAAAGTAACAGTAAAATATTCAAACAACAACATGCTGTGCAATCCTGGTCTGTCCTTGTGTGTCTGGGGTTTGTACTGAGCAAAGCGGAAGACACACATTCGATGGTGTACTTTAGGTAGTATCTGGTGACTATTTTTTCATTATTACAACACACAAAAAAATATTTCGAAATCTCTGAATCATACCTTTAAGCAATGATTAACCGGTCATGGTTTGGTTTAACTTTCCGCCCATTTCTGGTACCTTAACTTCTTAAGAAGTCTTCTAACCGTTTTTTAACGGGCGGCGTAATGATGCAGGGCATTTACTAGACTCAGCTTCCAGTCCGCCTATAACATATCATTCGGACTGGCTTAAAGGGTCATTCGCTTGTGGCGAAAGAGGACCTCTCAGACGCCATCTCTCGAATATTTATACAAATGCTGCAATACGTGTACCAACCTGTGCGATCTTCTCTTGTATTCCTCTAATCCTTTGTATCTAAGTAAACCGATACTGTAATTGTGACATAATTTAAAAATTTTGTGCACGAAACCTCCCAAGTCGAATGATCAAACGTGTTGTTGCTCTGAAATCGCAGTTCTCCAGTGTTGCTAACAGTGCGGGCAGTGGTGGGGAAAATGTACCCATCATGGTTTCTATTGTGACAAAAACACTGGCTCCGTCGAGTCCTGCCGAAAATGGCGCGTGGAGCGCCTATTTGATGGTAAAAAAGTACCCACAATTGGGCGTGTAAACTGTAAAGCGATCATAGCAACCTCAACATCTACGGCGACAGGTGTGATCTTATTTTAGCCGAGTCTCTCCATCGAGACTAAGGACTTTTTACCAAGTGGAGAGTCCATACATTGCACCAAAGGAGAAATATTGGAAGTAAAGTCTTCAAAATGTTGGGTAAAATGAACTTCTAAATTAGGTTCTCACGGAAGTCAACAGCGTTACGAAAGTGTGAGAACTAGTACTATAGTAAGCTAGGCATTTTACGGTTAGATATTTCGAACAAACTTCAACTTGTTCCGATCCATAATCGATGTGATTTCTCGCAATTTTCTCATGGCACGCCTGTCATATTGTAGCCAAGTTAGAACATGTCGATGCCAAAGTAAACGCATCGTGACTATTCACGAAATTTTGGTCTCAAAAAAAGCATGAAAAAAATGTGACAGAAAATGCAGGGGAAAATGTGACACTTTCTCCAGCTGATGAAGTCTCAAATACAAAGCCCGTCGCCTGACCCCGTACCAGTCGCCGATTTCGACTATTACGTTTTTTTCATCGCGATAATAAGCAGGGTAACTGATTCTCCACAGCTCAGTCTACACATCATTCAGTTGATCTGGGCATTCAGTGATCCCACACTGATCTCTCACTGAGTGATCCCCAACCCCCGAAAGAGTCAAAAATTTGAATGTGCGCAAATAGTGAACGATAAGTCTGTAGAATACTGAAAAATCCGGACAGAAAAGGAAGAAAACAGCAGTGTTCAAAGATTCTGTAAGAATTCTCATAAGTTACTTTTTACAACTACAGAATTGACAGGAAAGGGGGAAAACGGCACGGACAGTGTCAAGTATGAATATCCATTCAAAGAAGTGTCCGGAATGACAGTAATGACTAAACATCGAATTTTGATATAAATTGTGATCGATTAAGCTAGATTGGTCGAGCTATGAGTTGCCAAAAATATGGGCGAAACGCAGTCGAGCCTAATATTTCTCGCTAACTCATAGAGAGACCAATAATATTGGGCGTAAATCATCCAATGTTATCATTATCATGTGTTGGATCCGATATTTTCACACACTTGGACTCCTTAAAAACATGATAACCGTACTTATTAGGTGTTCTGGGTTATTCATTGTCAGGGTGTTAGGATACATGCCTAAATTGTTACAGGACATGCAAAAAAACAGTGGCGGCGCCAACGGGGAGGCATCAGGGCTTCCCCCCCCCCACATTTTTTGCCTTTCCCTAGTTTACCTCATCCCCGGCCGAAAGAAAAAAATCGGCGATTTGGGGGGGGAATAAGCGATTTTGGGCAAATGGTTATATTCCAAATATTGATATTTGCCCCAAGAATTCATATTTTGCCCCCCCCACCCCAAAAAAAAAAACTCCCTCAGAAAAAGGTTTGGCGCCGCCACTGTGCAAAAATCTGATTTTTGATGATTTTGTCGCTTTCGATTTAAGCAAATCACGCCGTCCCTTATTTTTAGTCACTCTTCGTACGGAAAGTTTCAAATGACTTTCATTTGAATGGAGAATCAAAATCTTCATTTTAAGATATATTCCTGCAAATTTCAATATTTGGACTCATTTGGAGGAATTCATTGGGGGGGCTGGGAAAAATATAGGGGTAATGTAAAATTTTGATTTGCCAAATAGGCGGTCGTGTATGTTGTAATTGTTTATATGGAGTAGGGATGTAAAATTGTACGCTCCCAGGGGGGGCACTTGTATTGAAAGGTGGAATGATGCGGTGAACAAGAAAACGCGTAAAAAGGGCATTTGGTGTTATTGCTGAAAGTTGCAAATGATTAACTAAAGTATCTTGTTTCACTATATCTATAAAGTGCATGCTCTAAACCAATAAGAAGCATACCCTCAAAGAACAAAAAATAGTTAGATTGCAAGCAAACTACAGCTCGGTATATAGCGGCACTAGCAGTTATATTACTTTGAACAAGTCCCATTACATATAGTTTTGCCAATTTAATAAAAAGCTGATTACACATATGAAAATGGGTTTGCCTTTTCCTGCAGTAGTGGGGCCTTTTGTCGTTTGACGACTATGAAATGAAATAATGACAGGCAAGCATCAGATAATCTTATCGTGAACAATGAAAACACCATTTAACAGAGGTTAAATATTTTATAATCTAAATGATATAACTATATGTATGGGGGTTGGTAAGGTTCACGTGGCAGTAGGGGGCTGTGTAATTTTACGGTGGCAATGGGGGGGGGGGGGGGGGGTTGTGGATTTTCCAAACCAACTTGGAAATCTATCTATCAGCTACTTCTAACTGGTCGCAGCCGAGATTGATGTCACCCATGTGAGCCGCAAATGTCCCTGTTTGTCATTAGTTGGGGATGTCAGATGGATCCGGCTGGATGTCTCGAGCAATCACATCATGTCAGTTAAAGGGGCACGACCCCTGTTTTGGATGGCAACTTCCAACATTTTACGTCGCACTACTCGCACGTGAACAGTGACCGCAATCGTGCACGTGCGTTGGACAACAGAATATGAAATTGGAGGATATCTCCATATCCCTGTGCTTTGGTCGTGTCTCACCCAGATATGTTTTGCGCTCGCATAATGAGCCTTGGTGTAGGTGCCATCCAGGTCTATCCTGTAGCTCTTTCTTCATGGTGGTCCAGGTCTCATATCCATATAACGGAACTCTCTACCAGGCTCTAAAGAATTTCAGCTTGGTTTGAATTGGATATACCATATTGCCATGGTGTAAGTTTATGCAGGCTTCCAAGCTTGTCCTTTGGCGTGGAGCAGGAAAGTCTTTCTTGCTGTCGCCAACATAGGTACTTGAAGTCCTTGACCTCTTTGAGTTGGCTACCATCTGCTGTGCAAATAGGTTGATGACATCTTCCTCATTGACAGTCATAATATTCATCTTCTTGGCATTTAGTTGTAAGCCGACTTTGTCTGGCAGCATTCTCAAGTGATGTTATCTTGTGCACCACTCACCAATATCCGATCAGCTGTTAGAGCTAGATCATCTGCGTAGGCAGGTCCTGTGAGATTCTGACCTTGGTGACGTCTAGAACGCTTGGGTTTTGATGGTGGTCCTTTGTTCGTTCATGCATCAAGACTCCGTCTGAGGATATAATCAACCCAGATACAAGGAGATAGGGAGCAAGAGCATCCCCTTGGAGGATTCCAGGAGTTGTTAGGAACTCCTTTGTGGCCCACCATGGTCAATCTGCCCTGAAACAACTAAGAACACCCAATAACACCACCTGTCCCGACAAGATTCCTTCAGTAGTCTGGAAGAATCCACTATTCGCATGATCAACTGTTAGTAACAACACCTAACATGGGAAACAAACCAGCTGCTTGTCCACATCATTCATCATCCTCTACCAAAGAAAGCGAACCTCCAACACCCCAAACTCCAGAGATACACTGTCACCACTGGCCTCTAAGATCTACAACTCCATGCTGCCAACAAATCACTCCTCACATAGACACCATTCTCAGACGGAACCAGAACGGTTTTCGCAAAGGCAGATCAACATTACCTCAGATACTTGCCCTCAGAAGGATCATAGAAGAGTTGAGAATTTCCAAGAGAAAAGCTTCAATTGTGTATAGATTTTTCCAAGGCTTTTGACAGTGTAAACAGGGATGTAATGCTGCATATTCTCGCCAACTACGGTGTCCCAGATGAGACTGTCAAGGCAATTGCCATCATGTATGATAACCCATATAGCTTTGTGCAGACCATGGATGTTCCTAACTTGGAAATCCCCCCTCGTAATTAATGAACGGTCCCTAAAATATCCAATTTTATCTTTAATTAGGTTGCTTTTGATCTTATAATTTGCAGGGTTTGTTAGGATACCTATACTTGTTACAAACATACGGAAATCTGATTTCAAGTAGTATACGATCCCATGATGCATTGCAATGTGCCTATGATACTGTACTGCACTAAACACATGTCATACAGTCCGGCTACAATGGTAACTCGGTTCAGTTGGACTCTTCACGTAACATTAGTTTTGAGCTTTATTCCTTTGTTGTCTATGGAGCCCGGAACATGGCTCCCAGCGGACTATATCTCCTTTCACACCAGTACATGTCGATGAAATTATAGGCCTATCATTGTCTTTAAGGATATCTATATTGAAATCGTCCATTAAGTAAAACTTTCTGATGCTCCACGAAGCAATTTTGTTAATTATTTGATCAAAATGTTGTCTATAAATAACACCACAATTATGTTTTTATTATTAGATTTCTTTATTTCAATAAAACAACTTCTTTTGTTGTAAAAACAGTCAACTCTGAAAAATGGGCTCATTGCACAACGGCTTGGAACAGGGAAAATGAACAAACAACAGACGTCTGGCATTTTATAGCTCCCAACAAAAGGCATTGTTACGTAATTCAAAATTATGCATGGATTCACTTCACCTGGGTAGTGGGGACTCATTGTGTATAATCATTCACCTATATTTTAGGCCTATATGATCACTAAGACGTTCAAATAGAAATACGTTTTAAGATTGGGTCTGAAAAATCCAACTTTATGAGCAACAGTGTATATTTTTCTCTTGAGAAAAAAACATAGTTTATCAAGAGAGAAAAAACTGTGTTTATCTAGAAAATAACATATTTTGTCAAGAGCGGAAAACTATGTTTATCCAGAAAAAACATAGTTTATATGCATGTTTATCCAGAAAAAACATAGTTTATCAAGAGAGACATCTATGTTTATCTAGAAAAACATTGTTTATCAAGATATATAGAAAAAACATGTTTGTCCAGATAAACATAGTTTATCGCAGATAAACATAGTTTATCGCAGATAAACATAGTTTATCGAGAGAAAAATTGTGTATATCTAGAAAAAATAGACGAACAAAATGTTTATCGCAGTCTATCAAGAGAAAAAATGCGTTTTCATTTTTATTTTTTCCTATTTTGGCCTAAAATCCGGTAAAAATTTATCGTGGTATATTAAACCTTGAAACCTATAAGCTATCAGCGATTTCTTCAAAATGTAAACAAATCGCGCCCCTTTTTCATCAAAGTCCACTTTTACATTGTTGTACAGAGTGGTCCAAAAAAAAGTTTACACTTTTTCGTCTGCAAATTTCTCAAAAGTGTGTAGACATATTAAAATAGTTTGAAAGTACTTATTAACTACAATATCGTGTTGGAACCTGGTGAAAACGGCTTTGAAAACAAAGCTGAAATGACAAAATGGCCGCCATCTAGAGAAAAAAGGTCAAAAACCACTTTGCACACACGGCAAGTCTCTGGCACTCAATTGGCGGTTACGAATTATATCCAAGATTGATACACACATTGACAATGCATCCCGTCACGGGACTTGGTATTTGATAATAACCACAAAGGTATGAATTAAAGAGACATGAGGAGATTTCCAGAAAGAAGCGCCCCCAATTTTTGTCGAACCCCGTTTTTTTTTTTGCATATTTGGAATGCTTACCAATGTATTAGATCACACCTGAAGTGAATTAGCCGAATACGTCGTCTATATGAAATAAGATGATGATTTAGTACTTTCTGTCGTGCACGACAGAAAGTCAAAGCATGGTTTCTATGGGGACGATTGTGATAGCAGGCAAGTTCAAAACAAGGTTTGCGGTTTTCTTTTGTATTTGTTTGTTCAATAAACCTTCGAAGCGTTCTCGGTAGGTGGTCTAGGACCGATCCAGTGAAAATTGAGAGAAATCTGTATCCTCAAAAAATCTCCTCCTGTCACTTTAAGACACCTCAAATTATTTCAAGTTTATCTTATAAATTTAAAAATAAAACGGCTACAATGTTTCTTCTTTATGATCTTGTCCCACACCATGTAAACTTCGAAAATGTACAAGCAGAGTCTCGATCAGTATGGACAAGAAAAAACATGCATTGTATGTTCAATTTAAAATCCTCTCCCAATTGAAATCAACTTAATTATTATGTAAATAGGCATTTCAAGTTCAGTTTCACGGATGAGATATTCTCTCATTCATTTTCAAACGGTAAACACTTCACACAAACTCGAAGGGTGGTCAGTAGTTAGTTAAGTGAGTAGGCCTCCAGTTCACGCAATGTATTGATTTCTGTTCAACATAATGGTTTTCCCATAGACTTACGTGTGTGCAAAGTGGGTTTTGACCATTTTTTCACTATTTGGCCGCCATTTTGTTATTTGAGCTTTGTTTTGAACGCCGTTCTCACCAGGTTATAACAAGATATTGTAATTAATAAATATCTTCAAAAACCTATAATATGTCCACCCACATTTCAGAGATTGCCCGATATAAAAGTTGTTAAACCTTTTTTTTTGGACCACACTGTATAATTGGAAACTGTTGGAGTAAAGACCCCTGTAAAGTGTAAGTGGCTAAGCGTATAGCCATATTTTTTCAAGAAATGATGATTTTTATGCTTTGTTTACGAATAAAAGTCGGGATTATTAAGTCTAGAAGCAGTCGTATAAATGGAATCTTCAAGACCGCTTTAAAATGCTCGGGAAAATGCTTCTGTGTCTGTTTTTCACAAAGAACAGTATTGTAAGGTGTTGATATCATGACCTAACACAAGCAATTGAGAGACAAAATGGACATTTTGAATTTGGAAAAAAATGACTGATTGTGTCTTTAAGGGGGGGGTCGGAAAGTGCTTCCATCAATTTTATGGATTATCAATGCCTCGGCAATGTGTGTAAGAATTCACTAAATCTTTCGCTACTGTCCCCTGCTATATAGAAAATCACAATTTTGTTATAAATTCCGGATCAAGAATTTTTGTGATGCAGTATCCTATTGCGCCGTTATACTACACCTAAAATGTTTACTACATCAGAACGAAAAGTTTTTAGGCCTATCTCAAATTTTACTTTTTTTTAAGTGACTATCTTTTCTGTTACAAAAAATTATTTTTCGCCAACCATTTCGAACCTCTCCACTCACACAACTCTTTTGACTTTGGCGCAGGTACTATAAAAGAGAGAGTGAAGGAGGAAAAAGCAAAAACTCTGCAATAAAGTTTTAACTAAAAATATAAAAAAGAAACGAAGGTACAATTTGCTTATCACTCATTTGTATAGTGAAAAAAAAAATCACACGCCCCCGGGTGGGCTCGAACCACCAACCTTTCGGTTAACAGCCGAACGCGCTAACCGATTGCGCCACGGAGGCGGACGAGTGGAAGAGGAAAATACAAATTATTTGTAGCGTTTTTGAAATACGTAGATTTCAAAATGATACACTTTTTATTTCATTTGATTTTTTTTCAATAAACTATTAAGATGATATGCACAACGAATAATCGTAACATTATGCGATGCTTTCCGATCACGTAAGCCCTTTACCCGTAGATTTGCTTTTAAAAACTCACAGCCATAATTTATATCACTACTTTTAATTAAGTAATCCATATATTAATTAAATATATATTTTTTTTACAAAAGTTTGTAATGTATTATTTATATAATATGTAAAATATATATTGAAACTCAAATTGACAGGACTCACCTATTTATTTGCATCAAAATCTCACATGAGAATATTGTGTATGATGAGCAAGGGTATTAAAGGTCGTCTATTCTAACCTCATACCACATACGCAAATAAACAGTTCGTGGAAAGAACACACGTGCTCCATGTACGATGCCTTTGTGTACGAGTCTCCTATTCACATCACATGTATGTCGTTGGAAGCCTAAACAATGGACGGTTCCTGTACAAGTGAAATATAATTTGGACAAGAAGTACCATCTTTTCGGCGTCTTTGAAGTATTTCCTCAACCCGATGGCGCCGGGAAACATGAAATCTGATTTCATCGGACTTCAACGTATCAAAATCGAAGGAAAAAATTCTGTGACTCGCAAAGGTTGACCAAGAACGGGGCGCATTTTGGAGGGGAGTTTCAAGGTATCAACAACATGGCCAGTGCAGGTGATAGCACTACGCACAACGGTGTGTGTACGACAATTCCTAGCCCCATACTGAAAATCCCACGCCAATCTGATCACTCCACAGTCTCCACAAAGGACTTGCTTGAAACAGGAGATCACGTTGGCTTACCGGACAATTTGAAAGTGAAGTCTGACCATCAAATCCCCCATTTGAAATCGCTTTCTATGCTCCACCTGGATTTCATTGAGCAGCACAAAAAAACCAAACTTCAAAACTAAGGAAAAGGAGATCCAAAAGTTACGAAGCGAAAATGATACGGTACGTACTATCAGAGACTCCAAAACTAGCTGTAAATAATGAAATATTATTTAAATTAAACATTTTTGCACATGAAATAGACGAAATTGACAGGGATTTCTTTTTAAAAATTAGGCCTACATCCAATTAGTCCAGAGCTTGAGATTGACACTCAGTGACCTACTGCGACCATGAGTGACACCTACATTTTAATCACGTTTGTTGTAGTATTGCCATTGATTGGTATTATTAAATGCATGAATGGTTTACTCTTAGAAGTCTGGCCCTGTACTGAAAAACGTTATGGACTCATGCCTAGCTATAGTAGCTAAGCCTATGGCTTCCTATGGAATGCTATAGGCTAGGCTAGCCTAAATGCCCATTTATTATTATTAAACTCATACACTGATAGTGATACAGTGAAATTTTACAGGAGTAGCAACAGGACATGAAATAATTAGAAACATGAAAAAGCCTATTAAAGGCAAGTGTATACAAGGAAGGAGTCCAAGAAATTACAAACCACTGACATGACTGAATGGTGCATTATCCCTTTTTTTTGTAATTTTCACCAAGTCTCAGAGTGACTGTATACAAAAAATAACCATGAATGCCCATTATTTACTCAGCAAATGATTTCCTGTTTACACAGTGTGATAACACAGGGATATCACATCAGCCTTTGTATAACAAACTGATTTGCATAACAAGACTCTCCATCTACTTCTTAAAACTGAGTTTTGACAAAGACTAGTAATTAGGAGAGTCTAATTTTAGGTCTGGGGGGTGGCATGTATGGGCAGCACATGTACCTATAGTATACTACCTCCCAATGTGAGCCCCCCTTGAGATTTGGCAGCAGATCTGATGGGTTTCAATTCAACTGGATCTGCTTTCAGATCTAGGGCTTGAATGGCTTGTTCTTGGCCACAGCTGCTACTTGGCACTATCAGTCATTTTTTTTCCAAAATGAAATGCCCCTTTTGTCTCTAAATTGCTAGTGTTAGGTCATATCAACACCTTATATTACTGTTCATTGTGAAAAAAAGACACTTAAGCATTTTAAACTGGTCCTGAAGATGCCATTTACGACTATTTTTGCACCTAAAAAAGTCAGATCCCGACTTTTATTAGTAAACAAAGCATAAAAATCATAATTTCTTGACAAATATGGCGCGTTACGCTTAGCAACTTACAGGGGTCTTTATTACAACAATTTCCAACACAACAGTGCAAAGAAATGCACTTTGATGAAAAATAGGGGCACTGTTTGTTTACATTTTGAAAAAAATTGCTGATAGTGGCTTTAGAGTAATATTTGCATCTTTTGAGAGTACTAAATTCTCGTTATGTTTGGTGCACTGGTATTTTAAACTTCATTGTGTATTTATGCCATTTGAGGTAAATGTCAAAATGTTGTGTACGTTTATAAAGTTATGTAACTTTCCAATTTCTTTGCCGTCAATTTTATATCTGTGTGTACCATAACATTCTGTATTTTGTTTTTTGTGGGGAAAGCATTGCTTTTGTCACTGTTAGGACTATTGTAAGACAAATGTAATAATGCATAGTGTGTATATTACATTTGTTGGATTGAAATGAAATTTTGGATTTGGTTTTTAAAATCAGGTACATCTTTAAAGGTGCAACAAGAGATTTTGGGGGTATCCATATATTGTGTCATTATGTAGTGAATTCATAGAGATAAGACCCCCCCCCCCATAGATTTCTTACCTTGTCTTTGGCTACAGAAATAAAAAAACTTTTATTTAAAAGTGAAAATAAAAGGTGATAGTAAGGTGCATAAAAAATATCAGATTCTTGTAGCCCTCCTCCCTCACTTATTTGTATTTAGGCCACACTTTTTATTTTGCAATTTTCTTAATTAATGTTTTCAATCCTGAAATTTTGTTGGATGATAGGCCTAATTGTGTTATTAATCAAAGATTCACTTTCATTTGAAGGGCTCTATTCCTTGTAAAATTAAAATAAAAGGCCTCACCATTTTTCTGATGTGGCTGAAAGTCGGTGATAATATCAAATTTTGGTGAAAACAGCCATATTTTTGGCATCATTTAGTAAAGAATTAAAAATAAAACCACCCTCCCTCCTCACTTTTCAGAGGCCACTGCTACGAGAAACTATAAATTAATTTTAAGGGGCCTAAATACTCTATAGAGAAGCCTCTGTAAATTGAAAACAAACAAATATGTGAATCTAGAGTTTGTGTTGCATACCACCTGATTGAGCTATTTTTAAGGACTTCACAAGATTTTTTTTTCCAAAGGTATTTGGTCAATGTGACAGCGTGAATCAAGCTAATTTGAATGCGCGTTCGACCCGAAATCACTTATTTGGCGACAAGGCTCAACTTTTACAGTTCCCATTCCCTTTCCCGTATCTCAAATTCCTAATTTATTAAATAATGTCCTCTGCTGTCTGACTAGACTATTAAATCATTTAAGATCGTCCGCAAGAGGTCAGTATTTTATCTACTTGTACAAGCCTCACCCTCAATCACTTACGGAATTCCAATGCGGTTTTTTCTGTCATTTCGTCATCATTGAAATCGGCCATGTGTCGATGGAATGGGGGGTATGAATGAAAAATAGTAAAAACGATCTTGAAAACAGGGTAGTGTGTTTTCCGATTTATGTGTATTGTGTTCTCTATCTCTACTTGATTGAGAGCCTGGCACTTATCACATACACCCCATCAGTACAAGAAAGGTGGAAAGGGCAACGTGGGTCGAGTTGTTATTGTTGGTGGGGTAGATTCGTGTGATAGGGCATGGTGAATGCAAGGGAAGGGGGCGCGGGCATAATTCATACTAAGTGAGAAAGGTCTAAGACGATGTTAACCACTAACAAACGGCGTTTTACAGATGATTGGGTTGTGGACGGTTGTATAAGTCTTGGGGGTAAATAGCAGAAGAATGGATTTATAGGGTCTCAACTCTTGTGCATGGGACGTACAAACTCGAACGGAAAAGATAGTTGTCCCTAATTCGGGCATTCTGCTGATATCAAATCGAGACGGTACTGGTCCGGGGGGTAAATCAGGGGGTCCAAAAGACGATCGGAACCGCCCCTGAAATAATTAAATGGTGGTGATCGATTGACACGCTCCTTACTCCTTCACAATTAAGACCCAGAATGTTTCCTTTTTGATGTAGAGCCTATGGTAATGTCTAATTAGGGGGTGTTTTTTTTTGTCTATTATGGTTTCGCTGCAACCATCGCCTGGATTCCCAGGTAGGGTAGAAGGTTGCATTAAAAAACTCGGACAATCTGATCACGGCCGCCTCCCGATCTGAGTGACGAAGGATGTATCCAGTCATCCGGTGAAAGTAGGGCCCAAGTTGTAAACCCCTCCACCCATAAAAACAAATCTATGCTCATTCGGGCCGCCGGTTACAGCCCTTAGATACAAATGGTATCGTCAACCTAACTTGGGAAGGTGGCGCATTGAGTAGCAGCCCTGAAGTGCCATGGGAAACTGCAATCGTCTACAGAGTGTCAAGGTTGCCATGAATTATAACAGGTGTTATCAAGTGTGAATTTTTGGGGGTAAAATTCTTTTTAAAGTGGGATATGTTTTATTCAAACTTGGAAGTGGTACAGGAAGGAAAACATGTGCCACTGCGTACTTAAAATGGGGTCTTTGGTTAATAGCCTAAGGTGTCATTGGGTACAATCCAAGGTATGTCTCCCCCACCCCACCCCACCCCCATTTTATTTGGGCACGATCGTTGTACCTTATTGATCCAAGGCATTGTTCAATCAAGTTCAGGGAAACACCCCTTTCAATCGGGTGTTAACAAAGGTTCCAGGGCCGTCCGCACAGTGCCGAGCCAAGATTCTTTTAATTTCAAGGTTTGGCGAAGCCTACAGACACCCGACAGAATCCTAACTTCGCATACACGACCCATCAAACAGAACTTTTTTGCAGGTCTACACCCGAAGTGAACTTTATCATGTTTACACTTCATGACTGCTGTACTTTAAAATGTTTTCATCACCGGCGATCGTCGAGCCAAACAGACACGACGACAGCACGATTCCGTATCCGCCTGAATAGCCACTGGATAGTACGTGTAGAACCTACGCTGACATCTGCGGGTGTACATGGGTGGTATAGCTGCTGTTTTTCTCATCATGCCGGTGATATCGAGAACTACCAAAGAAACGGTGTCCAGGAAATAGGATAATGAGACTGGAAACGCAAAACTCCGCCTTTTCACAAAGATTTATTTGCTCATTCTTTGGTGAGCACTACCACGATGCTACGAAGGTACTAATATACCCACACCGTGTTGTGGACCCAGACTGTTAGAACGAACGACTGAGTTGATATTTGCACGGGATTAATTATTAGGATCTTTGGCCCCTTTTTAAAATAATTATTCCAAAATTATTGTGCAGGTTAAATAGCGAATTGACGCCCTGCGTCATGGTGACTTGTGCATACTCAGGTGAATTTCAACGCTCTTCGTTAACCTGTTTATACTCGTGAATATTCAACCCGGGTTTGTCCATATATGCATGCGCACACATGTACAGTTTACTTTTCTGCCTATGCGTGCATGCCGCGCTTTGGTGCACGTTTGACAATTCCAAGGTCTTTCCCTGTTCGTCCCTAGACTGCCCAAGTCTTGTCTGCATGTACGTCTTTTGCGTATTACGCGGTTCCAGTTTTGCCGCTAGCCAAGTAATAAAAAAAATAAGTTCTAGTCTATTTTTTTTCAAAAGGGGGATGAGGTCATTTTTTGCATTTTCCCTAAACAACAAGTGGGTTATAGTCGTACCCTCCAATTTTTGAAAGAATCTGAAGAATAAAACCATAACAAATTTTATTATTCCAACACGAGAGTCTAATGCTGGAAGGCAAGATTGTTTGATTAGTTTCTTGTGACTTTTCTTGGTTGATGCTTCAGTTCGTTTGTAGGGCTTAGTTTATTTCATCATCATTTGACCACTTGACACTACTGGAAGAGTTAGCTATGAAAAGGCTGAATTTGATGCTCATGTTAGGATAGAGATCCTGTAAAGTATGGTATGTATTTGGTGGCATATTTCACCCAATGGGGGGGGGGCGGGGATGACTTGGATTTGGTTTGGTCAGGGATTGATGCGACAGCTGAGAGTTGCACCCCTATACCAATTTCTAAGGGTCATTTGGTAGAAAAGGTACCCATTTCTAAGGATTTGCTTCACAATATATGCAAGATTTTTCAAATGCAAGCCTCATAAAATTTTGACTTTTAACAATGTTTTTGAGGCAGTTCTTCGGGAAAATGGGACCGCATGTCTAAGGATTTCTCATGAAATCACAACCTGTGTCTACATTAGGGATTTCTCATGCAAAAATGACCCCCTGGGAATTCCAACCAGGGCCAGGTGATTCCATGGATCCCTGCATGCCAAGGGTTGCGATTTTGCAAAGGTCTGGTATGCTAACTGCACTAACAGTGTCAGTACAGTATGTTGGTGATGGTCCCTGGGGGGGGGGGGGTCTTAGTATAACAACCGCCTATCCTAAGACGTGCCGCTGGATTGGTTCGCAAAATCAGCCGTCTGGTATACCTATTACCCGCTTTTTGTTACACTGGTATCATTATTACCCCTTCTGTTTTTCATCACAATAATGGTATAATTGTCGGTGTTGATTTGATGTGTTGGTATAATTTTGGGTACCATCTCGATGGTGATATAAAGTCCGTGAACGTAGTCAATTCTACGCAGAATTCGACATCTTATATTGATTTTGCAAACTTTTTTAGTCGTAATCTTGGTTTGTTTACGTCTGCCAGCTGCCACTGGTTCATGTGACTTTTCGCGTGGCCTTCAACATTGCACACCGAGTCGCGAAGCAAAGACACTCCGGTAATTTGCCCGGGTAATTTGTTTGGCGGTTCTGCTTTTACTAAAGGAAATTCTGGCAGACATGACTATTTGGATAAATATGGGCCTATATATGGGTCATTATATTGCAAGAAGAAGGTATAGTTTGGTTCCATTTCTTGAGTCGGTATAAAATATGGGTCTTATATTGCAGAAGGAGTGGTATAAGTTCGGGTCCACTTCTTGATCCTGGAGCAGGTCCCTACCCGGGTGATGGTCGTCCTTTGAAACCAGGGTTGTGCTAGCCACATTTTTAGTGGTGGTGGATATTTGCGGAAAATTTGACCTATTTTATAATGGTATGCCTAAAACTGTCAATATTTGCATATAAAAGATTAAGAAAGTCTGCATTTTTTGCTCTTTGGGTGTGGCTCAGAGTTAAAATTGTTTTTAGTGGTGGGCTCTGAAGCTGAGTGGTGGCTCTGCCACCCACCACGCCCACTGTAGCTACTCCCTTTTTGAACAGAAAAATATTTGGGGCACCATATATCATTGGTGACAAAAATGGAATGCTTGTAAACACACTGTACCACATCACCATTTTTGTGTTTGTATACTTTATGCATGAAAGACACCAGGATAAGTGCTTTTTTTCGCATTGTAGACTGTGGCTGTAAACAAAGGTTTAACAATTGCTCATTTCTCACATCCACATTGACGATCAACTTTCATACTTGTCGAGACGAACCACTGGCCCCAAGGCCATACATTAGTGTGTAAACAAAATAATCTATAGAACTACATTTCTTTAGCGCATAGGATGCTATGACCAACCAATTTTTCTCAACAAGAACAACTGCCAGGACAATGTGGGGTGTACACGAAATGACCTTAGATGACCCCGATGTGAC
>JAMKCH010015363.1:0-24770 GCA_023653785.1 Ophioderma brevispina | reverse complement strand
TTTATATTGAAATATAGGCAAATCTAAAACTTTTGCTTTCACTTTTAAGACATTTCTGTAGCCAATTCTTAAACAGCTGTGAAAATGTAAGCAATTTCATTGGCTGATATCTGGGTTCAATTCGTTCAATTGAACCCAGGTAGTACGCGCTGCGTATTGATGTTATTTTTAGGTTGAAGCGCTTGCGTCATACTGCGTTTTGCTACATTCGCGCGCGCCTGCCAACGTTGCGTATGATCGTTGCGTTCAACGGGTTGTTCGATTGTCGTCACTGGGTGGTGGCAGTCCTTTCTTGTTGTATTAAAAGCCATAAAACATTGCGAAATTGAGTTAAAGATGACCTTAAATGATAAAGCTGTTTAAGAATGAGAATAAAGGTATGTTTTGGGAACCGGTACTCTCTGCGACAAATTGAACCCGGCGACACCATTATTTTTAGCGTGGAAGAACTCGGCCTCCGGCCTCGTTCTTCCACTTAAAATAATGGTATCGCCTTGGGTTCAATTCGTCGTAAAGAGAGTACCGGTTCCCAAAATCATACCTTTATTCTCTAAATATAAGGTCAGAAATCTATTGTATGTGTAATATATATGAAATAACTACACATGACAGAAAATATGAAATCTCTCCCTACACCTTTAGATGCCCTCCTGATGACCTTTGACCTCACATTTTCAAAATCCTATACACATGTCCGGCAACAGAAAGTGGGTGTTCCAATTTCAATGAACGATATGGGTAGTAATTGGGTTGGAATAGCTAATACCATATTGTCTGTAGTAACCACCCAATGGCTGTACAAAAATATTATAAATGCCCACTAATATTTCTCAGCTTAATCCTTCCAGACGGGGCTATTTTTGATGGAAAGCTGTACATCAGTGCAAAAATCAGGACTTTCAATTTTTTAGGTACACCTGATATGTGAAATCTCTCATTGCACCTTTAAGGTCACTTTCTAAAACACAATGCAGTTGACTGAGGCTTCTGTTGTTCTACCAGAGCCTAATGCTTTTGTTTTTATCCATCTGGCTGGAAAAGCAGTAGGGGGATATTGCAATAACGCGCATGTCCGTATGTGAATGTATGTATGCCAGTTTTTGTGTCCTCTTCGAAAAGTTTAAGTCCGATTTAAACCATTATCATGTTTTGAGGAGCCCAAGTTTGTGAAAATATCAGATTCAAAACATGGTAATGATAAAATTGGATAATATATGCCTAATATTAAAGGTGGGTGTTCTGATTTATGTGTATCTTGTTCTCCACTTGATATGAGAGCCTGACACCTGCATACACTTACCATCAAGTATCGTGGGAAACGAACTTGCGGTATTGATAATAGAAGCGATAATGCACATTGCAAGGCCTATTCACTACTGTGCTAATATTGATGGTTAACCACTAAAACGGCCGTTTTTTGTTAATATCTTTGCAAAGAAGTGGACTCGGAAGCTGAAATTTCAGGACGATAATGAGAAAAATACAGCCTTTCATCTGATATCAAAATTTATACTACCGGTTAAATCAGGGGGGTCCCAGAGGCGATCGGAACAAGCGCCTTTAATTGGTCTCACTATGAGTTTTAAAATATTGGGCTCGACTCAGTCTCGCCCAATAATTTTGCAACTCATAGCTCAACCAATTAATTTTGGCTAAATTGATCCAATTTTATATCAGACTTGGGTTAAGGTGCAATAGGGTTTCCTTCCTGTGTGGATGTCAAAAGTAATGGACCAAGGTCAAAGGTCATCTGAGGTCATGGTCCAGACTGCCATCTTGGCAAGGGGATGACATAAGTTTGCTGTATTCTCTTATTTAATATTCATTCACCTTTTGCACTTATTTTCTTTTGCAGTGAAATGCTCCTAGGACCTGTACCAAATAACTTCCAGTTTCTTCCCAAGCACAAGGCCAATTCTTACAACTAAAGAGAGCATAAAGGAACCAATACAATTCTGTGGAGGAGATGGAAGACATGATAATGCAGCTGTTCCTATGGTGATAAGGAGGAGGACAACTGTACCACAAACAGGAAGTCAAGCATTTTACAGTCTTCGGTGCAACAGCCCCAGTTCTAGCTTTTGCAAGATTCCCATGCATTTTTGATACATCAGTGTTTATAGTGAATGGTGAATAAACTGAACTGAACTATAGTATTGCCAGTTAGTGGTGGTCAGATATCATCCGCCACTGGTATTTCCTGACCGGAACTCAAATAAAATAAAGATCCTGGCACAGAATTTAGGAAATATTATATTTACTGTTGTTTCATATTAACCAATTCTTTCTCTTTTAAGTGAGAAACTGTGTCTAGATTTTTTTATTCTTGAAATGATAGAATTAAACCTTACCTTGTTTTAGTTATAGTGGTAATAGAAACGCACAAATCGTCGGGTGCATTACATAGTGACGGATGTTAAACAAAATATGAATTTTTGTTTTCGAGAAAATTGCAGTTGAAAAATTGTGAACTTCAAAGAGTCGGTAAACATCAACATATATGATTCAAACGATCAAATCCGAATAAGAAACAAAATAAACAATTTATTTTAGCTAATATTCATGAATTCTTAGTTGATAAAATTGATGGAATACATTGGAAAAATTACTCATCTTATCCGTCACATCAAAATTTATCACCATATTGGCGATTAGGTCATGACATAGTGACAGATGTTTAATTTTCCCTATCGAAGTGTTTATTCAAACATCTTAGGAATACAAACATCAGAGTTTCCCGGACACATCCGTCAAACCAATGTGTGCAAACGCAAATCTTCTCAATTTGGTGATATTACATAATGACGGATGATGGGTGGATTGCGAGTTTGCCACTATGAACTTTAAATATAAATATATACATTCATAGCTAATAGTAATATTATAAATTAAATTAGTATTTTGCTGTGTGTCAGTTATTTATAATATTAAAGGTTTGCTGCAACGAAGATTTCACAACAGGTACTCCCGCAAAAAAAATTGAAAATCACTGTGATTTTTGCATATTTGTAAAGCTGTCCATCAAAAATGTCCCCATCTGAAAGGATTAAGCTGAAAAATATTTCATTTGCGTACAAAAAATTGTGAAATTTCAAAAATTTCGTTATAGGAGCAAATACGAAATTCAGCCATATATTTGATATGCAATATAAGCCAAATCAAAATATACTTTTGCTCTCGTTTGAAGACATTTCTGGTAGCCCAAATCTAAGGTAAGAAATCTATTGAGTGTCTAATCCATATGAAATGCTATTATGACACAATATTTGGGTACCTCAAAATCTCTCGTCTGCTACCTTAAGATGAAGAATATTTACTAACAAAAGTATTTAAAAAGCCCTCCTGGTGCGGAACTCAAGTATTATACTTCTATGACAGAGGTTCAATATCCGTCACTATGTAATACACCAAAGTGTACTGTGTGCAACATACGTCAAAATGCTTAATAAATTTCTAATTAGATAATTAAGTACTTGCAAGATTCGACACATGGCATATTTGATATTCACGTACATTTTCCCTTAATTTCTGTTTAAATGAAAAAAATTCAACATCCGTACACTATGAACATACACCCGAACGAAATCTCACATTGATCAAAGAAAAGTAAACATTTAATAAAGTGTGTCGGGTAGTAGTAAGTTAAAGTAAATCCGAAGTTTTAAATCGGGGGTGGCGGAGTCACCTCACACTGACCGCAACACCCTTCCTCCTTCCTTCCTTCCACTTCACCGATTCAATGCATACCTCTGTCCTACCCACCCTTCCTACTCTTCATCCTCCACTTGCTTTCTGCCATGTCTTCGTGGACGTCCCCTACTGCAAAATGTGCATGGTTAAATTGGATGAGAATTGTTGGGCAGCTTTGCATTAATGACTAACAATTGGTTGGTCTAATATTTTAAAATCATGGAAAAAATAATTTTCCTTCACCATTACAAAGGTAAAACATATTGTTGCAATCTGGGATTATTTTTTTTTTATACACCGTATCCTGTGGTACTTTTATACTATACATTAATTGTTTATGGTATCAGAACGAAGATCCAATTCAATCTCAAACTTGGAATTTATCATTTTAGGTAATTATCTTTAGTTCTAGGTAGCTATTTTTTAATTCAAATTGAAATCTCTGAGTCAGGTTTTAACACTCAGTTTGGTTGGTCAGTAGTAGGTAACTTCATTGTTGACAAGTATCTCTCGATGGCAGCTGTCAATTGATGAGAAACACTGGGGTAGTCAAAAAGACAACTGGTAACACCATCAGGCTAGAATAACCCTCGTTGGAGTTGCCAGCCTACTGGGGTGCCAACGTAACCACATTTGATTATAATCAGTTAAAGGCCGGGGGGGGGGGGGGCGGAACTTGTATCAAAGGGGATATGAACAAGAAAACGCGTTTAAAACGGGTCCTTTTTCCACCAGGCCTGTACGTGGCATACATTGATAAGGGTGTCAAAAACAGGCAAAATCCATTATGGAAAAAGGATATGTTTTTCGTAACCCTGGAAATTGTGATGTACGCGTGTTTAGGATGCAATATCAAATTAAGCAGAGATCAAAATCAGCAAAGCAAGATAATAGGGTAAGTTAATGACCACAAGCATTGCTGTGTAGCGTAGCAAAAAACTGATTAAAAAATACTGCTTTAGGTAGGCTTTAGTTGGTGAAATACTTGTTAGGGTTTGCATTTGTAAGTCCATGATCATGCATCATATCCACATTTGATTACAAAGTGGACCCCTTTAAAATGCTCCTTAAAATAAAATAATAATCTTAAGAACAAGTTGATTTGAAAAAAAAGATGATTAATACATGACTTTTAATAGTTATTTTAATTGTTTGCATTGTACGCAGAATGTATTTAGACGACGTTGCTATTTTCAGTTTGAAAATCTGATGTTGCAGGGTTTATATTGTACTTTTTCCGAAATGGTTACCCTTAATTTGTAACTGGGTCTTTTTTTTCTATTTTTACCGGTTGTTTCTTCTGTCAACATTACGAATATTAACCAAACTGACTCATGAATTTCGCGATAGTTATGGGTCGGAGTTCAATCTGTGTTCATCTGGGATCATAAGGCCAACCATCCCTTTATGTGTAAAATTTATACAAGGTCAAATAGAAATTGTTTAGACTTGAGGTCAGTAAGAGGTAAGGGGGCACAGTATCAAATCACTCCAACGTGTGGTGTAATGGTAGTTATTCTGGTAAAAAAACAGGCCTATTTGTGACATTTTGGTTTGTCCTGTGAGAATCAGTTTTCCATGAGGGTAGCATGTTGTTATCAAGTTAATCGGGAAAGTATACGATTTTTGAAGTTTATATTCAAGTTTAATGTCTGATCGTGTGATTCATGCATGAAAATATTCAAAATGGTTTTACATTGGTGGAAAAGAGTTTAGCACATTTTACATGCATTTCAATGGGGGTAATTTTTGGTACTGTGCCCCCTAAATATACTCTATTCACTTTGACCCATGGTTTAGGGTGTCAAAAGATAAAACACTTTGCACAGCAGCTGTTACAATCAATCACTATACTACACAGATATGTAACATGATTGTCGGACTTCTGCATATATATGTTAAAATATGCGGAAATGAACTTATGTTTTGGTTTACTTTTTTCAGATACAATTTTGACACCGTTTTTTGAAATATAGAATTTCAGGAGAATAATCTGAAAATTGTGGGTGTCAGTTTTAGTACAGAATATTGTAGTATGCAGAGTGATGTCTTGGCAGCAAGGCAATGTTGTGATCTCGAGCTATCGTTCACACTTGAAAAAAACATGTCTTGTTGTCAAACGCTTGGGTCGATTGCAGCGAAAAGGCCATATGAGGTGTTATAGATTGAGTCAAAGGTCACATTGATGATTAAACAGAGCTTCTTTGAAAAATTAAAAATCATGCCGTGTATCACAAAGCAATTGCTATAATTATCAGACTTGATCGGAAGAACCAATGACCCCACCGGCCAATATGGGGCTTTCACAGATTTGGGTCAAAGGTCATGTGGGCCAAATAAAGGGACATTCTTTGAAAATCTATAATTCCTTGTCCACAAATCAATGCTATAATCACTAGACTTGGTCAAAGAACCACTGACCCAAGGCCCAGAGAATTAACAGATTTGGGTCTAAGGTCACATGGGCCAATTAAAGGATTCTTTGAAAATCTATAAATTCTTCTTGGGTCACAAATCTATTACTATAATTATCCCTAATTACCAGACTTGGTCTAAGAACTCACTGACACCGAGGCTCATATGGGGTGTGGTTAAGACTTTGGGTCAAAGTCACATTTGCCAATTAACGACATTCTTTGAATCCGTGTGCACAGTCAATTGCTATATCATTAGACATTCAGAAGAACAATTGACCCAAGGCCCATATGAGGTGTCCACAAATTTGGGTCAAAGGTCATGTTGGCTTAATATATTGACCTGGTGAGCTACAGCACCATTGGTGCTCTTGTTTAAAATCTTCTTGGTTGTTTTATAAGAAAGTTTGTATAGGGTAAACAATGTTTTTAAATTGTTTTCAAATATATACCAACCTGTTAGGTTGTTCATAAGGTTTCTAAAAATGTGTAATTTGCCATATCTATCACCTATTGTTTTAGCACAATTGGCTCAAAACAGTTCAAGGTCATCATTTATAGAATGGTCTGATTCTGTTGAAACTATTTTTAAATCTTTCATTGGGTCATCTCCCATAGACCCTGTGGACCTTGCCATATTTGCCATATTTAATCATCATCCAAATGTCATAGACGTGACCCTTATATTTTCGGCTTCTGTACAGTAAAACAAACAATTTTCTAAAATTTCGCCCCATGTGACCTTGAACCTGTTTTGCCTTTACTCTTGAACTATAACCCTCAGATAGGGCAAAAGTATACTTTTCCAAAAATCCTTAAAAGGTACTGTTCATTACCTTAAAACATTTGACCCCTTTTTGTATTTTGACCCCTGTATAAGTCTTTCCCCCAGAATACATCCAAGAACACATTTTTAAAAATGACACAGGTCCATAATATTTGGAATCTGCGTACAATTTTGATTTGAAAAACCTTGTTTGCAAGATTGTATAATTTCCCCCAAAACAGTTCTGCATGTACAATGAATTGACTTGAGACCCTCTATAAAGGTTATGGTTGAGAGGTCCATCTAGGGTCATCTGAGGTCACTAAGGTCAAAACTCATTTACTGTGTAAAATTTATAACAAGGTCAAATAGATCTTTTTCACCCATCCTGTAGGACTTAATGAGAGGTAGCCAGTTATGACCTCATCATGGTTTATGTGTCAAAGGTCAAAACACTGCAAATTATGTTACACTTGAAATCCCTCCTACAGATGTTGTAATACGATATTTTCACTTACGCATATTAATGAACTTAAGACCTTTCAGACCAACAAAAGTTATGGGTCGATAGGTCAATCTGGGGTCACTAAGGTCAAACACCGGAATCCTTTCGAGAACAGTCATGTTTTTTTTTGTGTGTGTTTATGTTACTATAATATTCTTTAACATATTAACAAATCTCTTGCATCAAATGCCTTTTTTATTTTGATCCCCCAGCTTAGAGGGGCATTTTGTGATCCACAGCCTCGTCCCCCCCCAACTTACCTAAAAAATGTTGAGATTTTTATATAACCCGAACCATTAGCCTTGTAATCCATGTGTGCCCAATCTTACGTGCAAATTCGGTCACATCTGTAAGAAATTGCAATTTTGTATTTTCTGTCCGTAAACTGACAGAAATTACAGCACAGCACAGCAGCCTATGGGACCGTGGGAAATGAGCAATTGCTCATAACACAAAACCGCAAGATCGGGATCAGCTCAGATTTTGAGAATAAGCTTTTCTCAAGGATATCTAGTTATCAATGAATAAAACAGAAGGTGCTGAAAATAACGAAATGCACCTTTAAAAAAACATGGGGGAAATTGCAACATTAGGGATTCACACCAGTAAATACCGTGAGAAACAGGTAAGTCCAGGCCCACTGCGATGAGGTTTTTTTTTTTTTTGGTGACCCTCGCCTAAGTATACCCTAAAATTGAGAGAAATGGCGAGATCAGGGTTTCAAATCATGGTTGCTATCATATAAGTATAAATTCGAGTCAGGAATCTCAAAAAAAAGTGTAATTTGATCTGTTATTTTGATCCGGACCAAACAAATTTTAACCGTATTCTTACAGGAACACCTGACTGAAAAAGTACTGTGACCTCCAGGATCCACGGTGCATGCTATAGTCTTCGCGGCAGTAGCTCGAAATTTTGGGGATAACTACCCGAATTTCCATGATTGATTAGGTAGGAGATATGATGCCTTCAAGCAGAATGTTAGCTTTAAGGTCTGAGATGTTCCATTGAGAAAATGACGTTTTCATCTCGCCCATTTTGTACAGGTTCGAATGGAACCAGGATTTTGTGTGTGTGTGTGCGTGTGCATTCCATTTTGATATGGGTTAACTTTGTTAGGTTGACTAAAAAGTGGAACGTTTACTAGATTCCAATGTCCAAATTTGACGATTAATCATGTTTTGAGGAGTCCCAAGTATTGAAAATATCAGATCCGAAATATGATAAACAAAAAATCTGATGATTTACGCCCAAAATTTATTGGTTTTCGCTATGAGTTTTAAAATACAGGGCTTACTGCATCTCGCCCAATAATTTTTGCAACTTATAGCTCGAATTAGGGCTTAATTGATACTTTATATGTGGGTTGTGGCCATAGTAGTGGTGCATGTAATACCTGTGCACTGTGTCATCATTGTGTATACTAATGAATCCATTAGCATATTTGCTCTGACTGGCTCATTACTAAAAAGGTGAACTTCTGCCAGATCCTAATGTCCAAATTCGACCTAACTGGTATGTTAGTTTATCTGCATGAATCCCGTCCATGCACGGTGTCATCAATATTGTGCATATTAATGAGTTCATTTGCAATATTTGTTCCAAGACAGGGGGATCTTGCAAGTTTGACTTGCAGTAGTTTTGTAACAAGAATCATGTGCAGTTATTTGATAAATTATTAACATCTTATATTAAATATACCGGTGTGGTCTGTCAGCATGTGTTGTCTGTCTGACCGCGTCTATTTTTCTTGGAGACCGAGGGTGCGCACGTTCCTGAAAACTTGGTGGGTGCACCGTGACGGGTCTGAAGACCGAATTTGTATGGTTAGTGGATCAAAGGTCGTCAGAGGTCATTCAAGGTCAAAAAAGGTCAAATGGGGTAAACGTGTGGGTGTATGGAAATGAACTTGGAGGGTGGGGTCGATTTTTAGGCCGAAATTTGAAGGTCACAACAAGGTACAAGGGGTCATTCAAGTCAAATGAGGATAAATGTTGGTTTCTCAGAGGACCGAGGGGTCGCAGAGGTTCCTTAAACTGGTGGGTGGGTGCGCCCTTAACCCGTAGTGGATCAAAGGGTCATCAGGGGTCATTCAAGGTAAATGAGGTCAAATGGGGGAGACGTTGGTGTCATGGGACATGAAACTTGGAGGTGGGGTTGCTGCCGACGGATAAACCTTAAAGGTCAAAACAAGGTCATTAGGGGTATTTCAAGGTCAAGTGGGTTCTACTTTGGTGTATCCAGACGAAACTTGGGGCGGGGCGATTGATGATGAGAAAATTTAAGGTAGTGACAACGGTCATAAGGAGTCATCCAGGGCAAAGGCACCGCGAAACATGCAGGGTCATTCATAAGGTGGTAGCCGAAACCCGGGGACCCATAGCCTAGTTAGTATTACATATTACTGTTAAATTTTCTTTACATTAAGGTACAAGGCCAAAGTACTATTCGCACACGCTGTCTTCATCATGTCATAGATCGAGAGTTATATTTTGATTGAATTGAACTTAAATTGGTGGCAAAATGCAGCCTGAGATTCGATTTAGAATTCAGAGAGACAAAGTCCTCGATTGATTTGGATGGAAAAAAAAATAGTGGTCTTTGCCAGCATAGCGGGAGACCATTAGCAGTCCGCTCTGCTGTTTGTTTGTTTTTTAATTGCATCAATTAACAAGTTGAAGTTCTATTGAAACACTAAACTTGTGTCATAGGTTGCACCATGTGATCTCCTCTATGTGGCCTGGGAGAGTATTTCCACAGTGTAGTCTGTGTCACGACTGCAAAGGATATTATCTATTCTAACTTGATACTGCGTACGAGACGACGGTTTATCAGACGTCATAGAGAATGCAGTCAGATGACAAGCCAACGCTTTATGCCTGCAGAGGTCATGATTTCTTACCGCATAATTCCCAAGCTCGTTGGGCCGTGCAGAATCGGTGTTTCACGGCCGTTCACTTATGTCGCCGTTATCATATGGCCAAACGCTTTCTCCTCCATTTTTTTTTAAAATATAATTTAAATATGAATTAATACGCACATGAATAATATCAAGCAAACCCCCCCCCCCTCCCCCCCCCCCCCCCCCCCCCCCCCCCCCGCCCCCCCCCGCCCCCCCCCTCGCGTAGACCAATACTTCGCCACAAAACTACACAAATTACCCTCAAATTCAATGCCATGTATCACAATAAAAATTTCAACTACAAATACTAATAAATTGTTATAGTTAACCCTACAAGAATACAATCTGGGACTAAGACATATCAAAGACAGATCTGTCTTTAGCAGGATGCTTGTCCAGAGCGCCAAATTTGTTAAGATTTGGATATTACAACTTTATGTAATATCGACTGAGGCGCATGCAAAATATTATAAAAATGTAAAATTTGCACTGTTGTAAATCTGTATGTAAAATTAACCACAAAATGGTTAAAGGGATAAAGCCAGATTTTGGAAAATTTTCATTCATCAAATTCCGTTTAAGGGGGAGGATGTTATATACCCTCAAAATTTTGATTAAAAATATTTTCTCAATTGTATTTGAGAAAAGATTCACGGAAAAGTATTTTGTTTACTATAAAAGAGAGAAAGGGGATTCTCTAGAGTTGTTTTGCTAAGTCACATGTTAGATTGACCCACAATAAGGGCAGTGGGAATGTCCCCAAGATGCTACTTAGTAACTGACTAGCTTGTTTATGCTTTAAAAGATCAAAAAACATTGCACGAGCTGGAATTCCCCCACAAAGTTATATATATGAAGTGATTTAATTTCGATTGTGAAATCTGATTGATGGTGCAGGTCATGTTTATGCATAAGAATGATGTAATGATTATGTTAGAAAGGGGAATCTTCTGTGAGTAGTTAAATTATATCACTGGAAGGATCGATGCCAGCAGTTGAAATCGGGAGCTGAACTAGAGCTCGGGAGCTATACAGTATATTATGTAGTTTACTCTACAATAAGGGTAGATTGGAGTTATACATCTAGTGCCAGGATTTAATATTTTGGATGCGACCGGCGCTTGATAGCGAATAGTCTGCGTCGTCTTTAAAGCAAAGAGCTTCAGTTTTGGAATCAAAAAGGGATTCCAGTTTTGTGGTCCTATATGAGGACATAGCGACAGACGGATGGTGGTATATTACCTGGATTTTAATTATTGTGGAACATTAGAGTCGTCGAGGGACTTAATTCAACCTTGACGTCTTGAACTGGTGGACAAGATTACCTTCAGACCTGAGAAGATTCCTTGGAATTTATTACCTGAGTTTTTGTATGAACTTGTTCGCTGCATGTTTCGAGTCTTATCGCTGAGAGAACTGCATCGTTTAACTGCAACGCTTCAACACAGGACACTAGCAAACTCTTAAGTAATTATAATCTTACATATGGGTGTGGTAATTTTATGTAATTTTTTGTTTGTGGACATACCAATTCTTGAACCAGACATTAAATGATCATTAACACTGTTTTTTATTTATATAAAATTTAGATCACTTGGCACAAGGCTCATTTATTTGTGTTTGAATAGTACTTCTGACCTCAGCGTCTACGAGAACTCATAACATCATAAACAATCACATCAAACACCAAAAGAGACCTCTTTAATACAAGATAAATCAATAGTATTGAAACATTAATGCAATTTTAGATTAACTATGATCTTATAAATGTACATGTATACTGGATATTTGATAAATGGTATATTTCAATGTTTTAACTATAAAATATCACTTGAGCATTATACCCAAATTGATACTGATAAACACATAATTTTAAACACTTTTATACATCTTTAACATTTACACAGTGGAAACCCTAATACATACTACATTTTAATACATATTACAAGTTCCTTAAAACTACAAGTGGGCCTTCTCCCCGACCCGCGGGGGTCCCCATTTAGTTCGCCTTTTTGCGACATGCAGGGCAGCACCTGTTCTATTGCATAAAATATATTCATGGCGGCGTGACAGTACCGGAGCAGACTCGTCGCGGTTATTGTCTTATTTATAACCCATAAAGTCTCCTGAATCGATGAAAACACTCCAGTCCCAATAAGGCGGGTTACGGTGCTGAATTTGCATAGACGTAATTTTCATCACACTCCTCCCCAACTAAAGAAAAACCCCTACACTTCTCCTGGTCCCGTCCGCACTGTACTACGACGCTGCAGCAGTTTTTGGACCCCCTACACTGAGAAAACGTCAATATTTGGAGAAGTCCAGAAGGCTGCTGCTAAATTTAACCCCTAATACCTATGGTTACGACCAGCGTGACTGCCCTTAAACAAATCTTGGGTTGTTACCTCTGCCAGAACTGCGCCGAGAAAATCGCTTTGTTTTTTTTTGAAGAAACATACTTTCAAGGGGATAGGGACCTCCACACAAAATGCATCACCCCCGCGAAAATTTCCCGGGGTAGACGTGGCCACATAATCAGCATCAATTCAAAGGACCAGAACAGACGTATATTCAAACTCATTTTCTAAGGACACAAAGATTGGAACGACTTATCACCCGTTATAAGTCAGAAGAAACCACTGACTTTTAAATGTTCCCTCGATACTGGGGCTTGACCAAAAACCCGTCTTCAAAATTAGCTGCATCTCATTCACGCACCTCCAGATAAAAGTCCAAGGAACTATTTTAGGAGGTCAACACAACCAAGAACCAAGCTGTACCATCAACATTTACAGGTCGCCCCATGCGTAACGGGCTTTTATCCACCACAATGACGCCCGGTGCTCTATGCGGCGCCGGCGCCCTATGGCTCTGCAAAAAAATGAGGAGGCGTACCCCCCCCCCCCAAATCCGCCATTGTATTCTATAATTATGTTTGGCGGGGTATGAGTGTAACTTGGCGCAGTTTCGGGTGTACGCGACGACTGCTGCGTCTACAACAGTTAAAGGGATTCGCAGCGAAATGCGAAGAATGAAAACATGTGGCCATGCATATAAATCAGGGATAATGGTAACAATTCATATTACTGCTTTAATGTAGAACTAAAAACACCACCAACTGGGAAAAAAATAAAGTATTTGAGGAAATTTGTCATACCGTCTCCCCCAAAATAGACATACAGGGACGGCGTCTCACAATCTGCACTAAAAAGCTGATGTGGTTTACACCAGTCAGAATGAACAAAGATCAATAATGTCTGTGTTTGAGGTCAACATGTATTGGTCATGGTGCCACAATATCACGCTGAAAATCTGATTATTTACCGGGAAAGGACTTTTTTGATCTCAAGTCGGAATTTTGATACGCACGTATGAAATTACTGAATCCGATAAAAGGTACTGCCTTGTCTTTAATACACGGATTTCAAGCAAACCACTTGCAGGTTATGTCGCACATCCATGCCAGTACAAAAATATAAAAAATATGAATTTTGATTATTTTTTCGATGTTTCGGTTAGCAAATCGCTGCCTAATCCCTTTAACCAAGACGCACTAAAATTAAAACGTTGTCGTTAGACATCTTGGTTCCTTTTATCACCATTATTATCAATGAATCTTTGAGTTCTGGGATTGTATCATCAATTTATAGTTGGAACCATGTGAACCGCTTATCGAAAAACAGGGCCCTGATGTTAATGATCTGAAAAATTATCGGCATTATGCAAACTTGAAGTTTATTTCCACTACCGAGAAAGCAGGTCTCGTTCAACCGAAAGTTGTGACTTATATAGCTTCAGACATTCGTATCATTCCTTGCGGTACCCCAGGGATTTGTCAAGGGACCTCTTGATCTCATCCTATATACTGGTCTTGATTGATATGATTGGTGCACATAGCGGAAATTATGCACATGATTTAATGCAAATGAACAACCGTAGTCTGGCATCATCCAAGACATTGAAGCTATTAGAAATATTGGAAAGTTGTATTCTGATGTAAGATCTGGGGCCATCACCCCATGGGATTAGTGAATGATTCGAAATACGGAGATTGTGCAGTTTATTCTAAGCATTGTTTACACCTTCCAGTCTACCAGCTACCAGCGGAGAATCAACACGGCGCAGTTCTCTTCTAAGGATCTCTGATTGTTACACTGGGTATAGGACCTCCAAATGAAACATCACATTATGAACATCGCACGCTCTGCAACTTTTGGAATCTACAAAGATTGGACGGATCCGTATTATAGGTATTTAGATCAACCTACCACAGAAACGCTTGGTTACTGCTTTTTGTGTCCAAAGATACGAAAGGTCGGCTCCCATGTACCTCGAGGAGCTTATCTCGGATTTTAATCCAATTATTTCTCTACACTCCTCGTGGGCTGGTCCGCGAAGTAAGACTATGTTGGGTATACCCTACCGGGCTTTTGCCATTTGCAGCTTCCCGTCTGTGGAACAGCCTGCCGGGAATGTTAGAACTTCACCACTGTTTCCACTTTTAAAACGAGACTGAAGACATATTTTTTATCACGAGGTTAGTAAGGGTGGCAAATTGGTCATATGCTGAACGCTTCTTTCTTTTGCAATAATTGAAATATTAAAATCATTTATGGTTAACTTTATATTGTATTTCATCATAATTTAATACATTATGTTATATTACCTCAAATTTTGATTAAAATATTATTTTCTCAATTTTATGTGAGAAAAGATTTCTCACGGAAAGTCTTTTGTTTACTATAAAAGAGAGAAAAGGGGATTCCCTCTAGAGTTGTTTTTGCAAGTGCACATGTTTAGATTGCACATAGGGGAAGTGGGGAATTCCCCAAGACTACTAACTTAGCAACTGGTCAACTTGTTTATGTTTGTGAGATCAGAACATTGTAAGATCAGGGAATTCCCCCACAAAGTTATATATGGAAAGTGATTGTGATTCAGGGTTATGTTATGCATGAGGATGAGTAATTATTAATGTTAAGAAAGGGGAATCTCGCTTTTATGACTCAATATAAATGGAGATGAGTAAGGACTCTCTGCCAGCATCCACTAGTAAGCCCTGGAGCTAGCAGACACATTTGTAGTGTGTAACACATCTCAAGTACAAAAAAGGGTTTGAGTGATTAAATATGTAACGCCTTACAGAACCCTGAACGGGATTCTTTAAGTGCCAGCAAGTGGCCTTAAGAGAGGGGGGGGGCAAGACAAAGATTGTACAGGGGTCAATTTTGAAACTATCAATCGTGTTGAGTGGATCACATGTATGTGTCTAAAACCCATAATTATTCAGAAAAGGTAATAGTTTGTAATATGTACAGCCTAAGTTTCAGAGTTATAGGCTAAAAACACAAAACAATAAAATTGTCAATTCCATGTTGTACAGTGGTCAATTTTAAAGTTGCTCATTTGGATAAAAAGGTGCAATTTTGGTGGAGCTCATAGATTAAAATAAGGAATAGTTTTGAGTGTCTCACACATGCTGGCTTAAGAAAGTAGGGGGAAACAAGATCAAGCCCCATTGAATTCAATTGACGTTTAACTTCTGTGCCCCCTACACTGGAAACTAGGCATTTGAGACATTAAAAACTATTTCTTATTTTAATCATATGAACTCCACAATAAGTTTGCACCATTTTTTATCCAAATCGGAGCAACTTTTACAATTTTGACCCGTTACAACTTAAATTGACCCTTTTTATTGATTTTTGCTGTTTTTTAGCCTAGAACTCATGAAACTTTAGCTGTACATATTACAAACTATACCTTTTCTGAATCCTTATGGTTAGACACATAACGTGGTGTTGCTTTTCAACATGATTGGATCAATTTAAAGGTTTGACCCCTGTCAATCTTAGTCTGGGCCCCCTCTCCTTAAGGCACCCTTTGCAAACACTTAAGAATCGCGTTTCAGGGGTTCCTGTCAGGCTGGCAACATATTTAATCACTCAAACCTTTTTGTACTTGAGATGTGTTACAAATGTGGGCCTAGCTCCCCGGTTATATAGGTAGCCTAGAAGTTCTAGCTAGTTTTTGATCTCAATGAAGAGCATACCTGTACTTGGTGCCAGGATTTATTATTTTTAATTCCATGTGAGCAGAGTTTGTAATTATTCTACTGTCGTCTTTGAAGCCGAAAGTGCTGGGAATCAAAATGGATTCCAAATTGGGTGGACAGATAGAAAATCGTGGGTGATTATCTTGGACTGATATACGGTGGATTTCTTATCGTCGAGGACTTAATTTTAAACCTTGTCGTCTTGAACTGCTGGACAAGATTACCTTCAGGACTGAGAAGATTCCATTGAATTATTCCTGGGAGTTTTTTGTGTAAACTTGTGCGCTGTCATTTTGGAGTCTTCGCTGAGATACCATATCATAGTTGATCTGCAACGCCTCTTTTGGAACATTAAGTATCAGTTTTAATTGGGTGTAATTGTGTAATTTGGATTTATTAATGTTTTGGACATGGCCCCATTTCATGATTAGGCGCCACTTTTTGATTTGGTCTTTTCCTTCCTAGCATGTTCAAATTATGGGATCAGAGTATCATTATTGTGGTTTTTTTTCCATTCCTCCCCTATGGGCTCTACCCTACCATATTAAAACCACTTGCTCCTCCACAAGTTGTAGGTGTTGGTTATACTCATAACAGCCTAAATGAACCAATTTCTGGTGTCACTGGAAATTAGGTATTTTTTTCAAGCTGCCATTCTTCAACACCCCATTTTTCCCCTATCTCTACTTTATTTTTTGTTGGAGAATAAGTCCCACTTTTGTATTAAGATCCAAATTTAAGGAATAGCTTTTCTTGTATAAGTATGATATGCACGCAAATTCAGTGTGTGTCTATTGACATTGTCCGTTCACTTTTACACACAGTTTAAAGTGGTTCTTAAAAAACAACATTGTTACAAAAAATATTGTCAATTGATAATTTAATGTCCTAAGATTAATTGGACGAAACCTTGTTGTTATTGCTTACTCTAATTTTTTGTTTACAGCAAAATGGATGCGGAGCACTCATTGTCCTTCACTTATTTTGTCACATAAAACTCACATCCACCATATTTTAAATTAGATTGGGGTCTAACAAGAATGAAATATTCCCACTGTAATATTATTTGAAATACAATTGGAAGAGCTTTATACTGGTCTCCACATTAGGATCATACGATCTTATGGGCTGGGCAATAATTTAATTTTGTCCGTTCACTTTTGTGACATTAGTCACATCCCGTCCATCCAAAACAACTTTTCTTTTCTTCTTCCACTGCTCAAATACAAATAGAAATATCATTAGTGTAAACCCAATTTTAGTTATTTTGTTAGAGCTATTTGGTGTGACTAAAAAGCACAATGAGTTTTGATGTGTCCTATTATGCTCTTTAAATTAATGCCAGACCACTAAAATGTATCCGTTCACACCATGTGTCACAACATCCCAAAAGGAGTTTTTTTGGATAAAAATGCTATCTAACTCATCAACTTACTGGTTTGATTGGCTTTTTCACATTGTATGGGTTATATTTTATAATGTCATTAAGGTTCTTGATGTTTTTCAGAACCATTTCCATTTTTAAAAATTTTTTCATAAATACTGTCTTTTAGCCTTGCTCAATATGTGCACTGGGCTTTGAAACATAATTTGAAGCAAAGAAGGCCAGAAAAACATTTTTAAATTTAAAAAATTGATTGGGTTCTTGTCAAAAAAATTCATTTGGACTGAATAAAACATAATTCTTCATATTAACACTACTCATAATAATGCATTGTCCGTTCACAAGAAGAAATGTCACATCCCACCCCTAAAACTGCCAATATCTGCTGATTCCAATAAAAGTGTTTTGAAATATTCTACTACAGGTGTTGTAGGAACTCATAAAATTAAATCTTCAAACATTCTCTGGTTGAAAACCCTTTATTCAACATCATTAGGTTTGTCCCGTTCACATTGTAATATGTCACATCCAACTTTTTTACCAACATTGATATCATTTATCCTGCCAGCTGGCCATTATTTGTCTCTATTACCTAACCAAGAGCTTTACAAAACCATTGAATTATCAGAGCCATACATTGATAATTTCAGTGTGAAGTAAACTATTAAATAGTAGTCAATTCCCATTTTTGGTCCCAAATACACCTTGAATTGCCATATATCTGTGAATACAAACAAATTTATTCAAATTGGGTTCCTAGGGACCTGGGGCAACTTTCCTGTTGCCCATGTCCATTGTCATTATTTTGGACAAGTCAATGTACATTATTCATCTGTAATTTTTTAAATTCAGTTTTCAACAAAATACCCAAAATTAAACAAGTAACTTGAATTTTTATTTGGGAGGTGTGACCAATTAAGCTAGCAAGAGGTATTTTTATGAAAACCTGTAGCCTTGGCAAGAAGAACACGAGTAGTAAACAACTTTTAACTCACTTTGAAAAATGAACCCTCAGTTGACAAAAGTGGCGCCTAATTGTGAAACGGGCCATATACCAAATTCTTGAACCATATCAAGTCAAGATCATTACAATCTGTTATATTATAAAAAATTAAGCTCACTTGTGCACAATGCTCATTGGTTGTGTTTGAACGGTATCTCTGACCTTTGAACGCCTACGAGACACCATAACAGTAAATCGTCCTACCTCTGCCCCTTCCTCTTCCTCTTCCCCCCCCTCCTTCGGGCCTGCGTCGCAGGCGGTTACAAGATTTCTCCATTCACATCTATCTTTGGCAAGTGCGGCTATCTGCTCACTTGTATCAGGCTAGCACACGTTGGATGTAGGCAAATAAGAAGTGCGTGGACGTCCAGGTCTCCGTTTGCCATGAGGTGGTATGCAGAGAGCGTATCTTCTTGCAGGGGCTCTTACTCTGGCAGACGAAGGATGTGTCCAAGGAAACTAAGCTGGCGATGTCTTACAGGTGGATAAGAGGCTCAGTGTTGGTCAATGAATATAAGATGGTGTTTGAGGCACCCGGTCTTTCCGTTTAATGTCCAGCAAAATCCTATAGCAAAAGGTAGCAAATGCGTTGATGTGCTTTCAGGTCTTGTGATGCACCCCGGATTCACAGCCATAGGGTAGGATGGTCACACAGGTAGTGTTGAATAAACTTGACTTTTGCAGAGATGGATAATTGGGGGCCTTTCCACAGACGTTCTAGCTTCCAGAAGCCACTCCATGCTAATGCTTAGCGTCTTTTTAGGTCGCTTGCAGCAGATGCCATTTTGGAGACAAGAGATTGAATCTGTCACATGGTTGATGGATGAGGATGACGATTTGCAGCATGTATCTGTCTTGGATACGCTTTATTATGAGGCCAAGATTTTCTGCTGCCGCTGCAGTATTGTTCAGTTGGGATCTGTGCCCTCGGAGAGTGGATTCCCGCAGGGCAATATCATCAGCGAAATCCAAGTCATTCAATTTTGGCGGCGGTATGTCGGAACTGGAGGGGAAGGGGTGTTTTTTTACTTTTTTTGCACTTCGAGGTAACAATTCCAGTTGATGTGCCTTCTCAGTTGAAAGTATCTACTATGATGAAAAGGCAATGGAGCTAAAACATCACCCTGAAGAAGACCGGTGGTGACTTCGAAAGGATTCCGAAATGTTTCCGTCTTTTTACTGCATTTTAGAGTTGTTGTATAACGCGCACTTATGGCATTCACTATGCTTCGGTATTCCAAATGGCCGCATCACAGCAAACACATAACCTTTTATTGATGGAATCAAAGGCCTTCTAAAGTTCCGAAAGGTGACTGTAAGAGGAAGCTGGTAGTCTGGAAACCTTCCATGATTCTTATGAGGATATGGATCTGCTGGGCCCAACTTCTTCCAGAACGAATCCAGCCTGGTTGCTTTAAGTATGGGCGTCCACACCACATGATCCTGATTCTGTTTAGAAGGCTCTTTGTTTAGTCAAATAAACCCTGGCTGTAATTGACAGAAGAGATATTCTTGATAGTTGGTCATCAGACTAAGGTCTCCCTTCTTGGGTAGAGGAACAATGATGCTAGTGGTTCATTGGCTGGGTGGAGTGGGAGTGTGTGAAACTTCAATAAAAAGCCATGAACTAAGTTAGCCATTGCATCACACCATTATGGAGTGCCTTCAGATGTAATTGCACGTCAAGTCCGGCGACCCTAGTGTTCTCACATGTGGTGGTATAATCACCCTTTGAGTCAGCCAGTTTGAGATCTTCCCTATTTGTTTGTAGGAGCATGGATGCGTAATCTGACTGAGAACTCTCATTCAAGATGGAGTTAGCCTTTCCAACGTTCCTTGACTGCTTAGACTTCGAAACCAGGTATCTTCTTTTGGCATCATCCCTCTCTGACTTCAGATGGATAGTATTGTCAGTTACCCAGCTCGGCATGCCACATGGATTGCGTTTGCCAACAACCTTCTCCAGGCTACTGCGATAGCATGTTCAATTGTTGGTACCTCTGGTGATTGGTGCTGGGTGAAGGCTGACAGACGAGCAAAAGCTGACGATCCGGTGGTCGGAGTCTAGTTCTACTAATTTGTAGGCCCTGCAGTTCCTCAAGAGTTAGACCACTGCTGTGTATAAGACGTGGTCCAGCTGGTGCGTTGCCTCCGCTGGATGCATCCATGTTTACTGACGCGCGTGAGGTTGGGGAATTTCATCGGTGTGGACGAAGTTTATGGTCTTCACAAAAGCTCACCAGTCTCTCACTATTGTTGTTTGTTGTATCATTAGAACTGTGGCAGTAAATTAAGAAACTATATTTTTAGGGTGTGCTAAAATAATAATAATAGACCATACTTAAATAGCGCAAACACAACAATGTTGTCTCAAGGCCAAGGCCATTATTATTTTACGCTGCCATCAGGAAAATCGTCAGAATCATGTCGCTTCATTTAGGTGTGCTGCTGGCCAATTAGCGCACTGCCTATTAGGCACTCAGATTGTAATATCCACATAACAGCTCCCCATATTTCGCTTGGGTGAACGAGGCAATTGAGACTAACGAACTTAGTATCACGAGTCCTGCGCTTATCCGCGTTGTGCCACACGTGCTCTCAGGTGTGTTTGTGTGATTGAGGTGTTTGACGTGTGATCTGTTTACGCGCAAGCTGTTTTGAGCTTTGAGCTTTCAATTTAGCACCCACTCTCGGCGGCATGCGGCAAAAGAAAGACTTTGCATTTTGAGGTGCGAAGGTTCTACGCGCAGATACTGTGGATCTCTGTGCGTTTTGTTTGCGTTTATTCGCGCGAAGAATTAAAACAAAACAAATTGCGTCAATCGCGAATTCTCTACGCCCGCTTTCAGGCTCGCATCCTCTACGCAGCGCGTTTACTACTTTGCTGCGTACCGAATGTGCCGCGCACTTTTCTTGCGGCCCAACGAGGCGCCCAAATTGTTAAAAAGACTAAAATTTGAGTTGTTTTACGCATTTAATGGAAAAAGTAAGTCGGTGATCACCAATTTTTATTTCAAAATTTTGAAGAACGACATCGGGACCTCAACATATTTCGAAATTACAAAATTTTATCGATAAGTTTTTATTTTGTAGGCGATCTAAACGTCAAATTTTGACTTTTCCCATAGACTTGCATGGTTTAAAAAGTGACAACATACCTTTTTTGTTTTGGCTATAGCTCAAAAACAAAGTCGGTGACCCCATTTTTTATTTCAAATTCTTATTCAGCACCTTTGTAAAGACCATATATGTGAATTCTGGAAAATTTTATCGAGTAGTTCACTATTACGTCAAACCCCTTAAGTACAGCGCTTAGATACTTTGTTGTACCGCTTTGTTGTAAGTGAAAATTATTATTATTTGGGACATTTTGCCAGATTTCTTGAAAAATTAGTCGGCGACCCCCTCTATTTATCGATGCGCCTTAATGACCTGACATGTGACTTTAATAACAATTTTAAAAATCTGGCCGTTAGAAGTTTATTTCTTAAAATGACGTCTTTTTATAATTTTCCCATAGAGCTCATTTACAAATGTGATTTTTAACACGTCATACCTCCAAATCTAAGTCGGTGAGCCCCAGCCCCGTTATTTTGTTTTCTCCGCCGCTCTATCGCTAGCCTTGTTCAAGGCGCTCTGCCAACTTCATTCATTGGTTAACACGTCTGATGCAAGTAATATCACAGATCATAGGCAGAAATCATACAAGTGGAACATATTCCCCTCCCTAAAATTAAACAAATGGCGAGAATTCACTCAATTAAACACCTAATTGGAGGTCTCCAATTTCACCTGGCCTACTTTCCATGCTTCCATTAGCAAGATAAGTTCAAACTCAGGCAGAGCGCCTTGTACAGTCTGTCAGGCTTTTTCTGCATTAATTTTGCAAAAAAATTATAGGAGTTTTATACAGGGAAGATTAAAACCACAAAACAATATAATCAAGGCTGTCGCTCTGAGTAGCACAACCACTGCACCTGACCACAACAGGTGTTTGTGGTCTTATACCTGGACTAGTAGGATCCTTGATGCAGCCAGTGTGCACAACAGACCACAGGCAGTGTACCATTTTTTTTTTTTTTTTTTTTGTTTAATCTTTCTCTAGACAGGGTATAGCCCCTTAAATGCTAAAGCACTGATTTCAAACCTGAAAACACAATGTTCAAAATAATTTAGAATAAATGTTAAAAATACAATACAGTGTGAAAAATAAATAGCAAGTTTGTCAGTTGTTATAGCAGACAGCCTTGATCAAGGCTACTCTATCGCGTAGTCTTTCCGCGCAACACGCGTCAGTCTTTGTCGCGTTGTTCCCGTTGTGTGGTCGTTACTAAGCATCTTGTCAACAAGTAGGCTTATAATCGGTAACCACGACAGGGCATGCAATGCAAATGCTTCAAATCAATAGACAGTTTGAAAATTACTTATCAATGGCATGAGAATACCATCTTTATGATTTAGATCACCACACCAGTGTAGAATTATAGTCCGCCGAACTCATAGTCCGGCTACCGAACGGTAAGGGCACTCGATCCGGTTGACTCTTCACGCCACATTAGTTACACGCTTTATTCCGTTATCGTCTGCTCCCGGCGGACAATTACTTTAACACCGGCCGTAAGCAAAATCAGTATGTATGTTAGAAATGGCTTCTTCGCAGAAGTCACCAGGATCAGGAAAAACCGCTACATCGAGGGCCCTTGTTCACCTCTCCGATTCGACAACTTCTGCTAAACCAAGTGACTCATTTAAAGGTTCTGTCAGTGAATCGGCCTCTTGCTCTTCGAAACAGAAGTCGAAAATTTTTGCCCACAAACTTTCGAACACGACCTACACGAGTATCCATACCAGTATCAGCAGTTCGGGTTCTTTCCCAACTCTACCAGAAGTTGAATCTGATAATCCTCTGGCCTTCACCCGCAATCCGGATAATGATAACAACGTAGATCAGTCGCGTTTCTCCGATAAATTTGACCAGCAAGATGACGAGCGCACTCAAATTCATACGTCTACCAATACAACCTCAGGTATGATGATAATTATTAAAAATGTGGTGTTTAACACTTAACTGCATGGACCCCTTAAGCAAGATCGTAATTTCCAAGAATTGTATTTTATTCTTTAATGACTTTTCATTATCAATTGGAAGCTTTAGTTCATGGGTAGGTACAGACCAAAAGATATTCATTCATCTCTAACCAAATAAAAGATATAGGCTTTCAAACTTTTTTTTTGCAAAAGGTCCATATTACCCCATGCGTCGGCAATATGGACCACCCTGTTATTTGCAATAGGGCGGGGTAATATGGACCTCATATGGTCCATATTGCCCCGTCCCATAAATGTTCTACATGGGAATATAGGGTGTCCATATTACCCCCAGAACACATATATACCAATTCTCCAGCCGTTTTTTAATTAGATGTAAGCTAGGAATCTGGGGTTCGTCCGCGAAACTCAGTCGTAAATCTACGTGCATACTATGTCATGCCTGAGTGGATCAACTTATCCAAAGCACTGTGTAAATGGTATGAAAAGGTCTATTATGTAGGACATACGCATGAGTTAGTATACACGTAGGGTTACGCATTAGGTTCGCGAACGGACCCCTGATTCCTGTACTGATACATGGGGAATGGCAGTACCTTATGTTGCCATGGTAACAACCTCCAGACCGAGGCTCACGATAAAATGGGGATGTTTTAAAGCATCACTGACATAAAGAAGAAAACGTGTTGAAAATTTTAATTTAAAATATTTCTTATAACTTTAAGGACACTACCTCCGTTAATAACTGAATTTCAGTTGTCAAATGATGTTCTTTCAAGTAGCAATAGGAGGAACACTCCTACCATCCCCAGTTAAAAGTTACAAGGGGGGTCCATAATGCCCCGGGGGTCCATATTACCCCGCTTTACCCTAAGGGGGTTCCTAGGTACCCAACTTTAGTTTTTCAGCCGGCGATTTTTAACGCTGCAATATATTTGGTTTATGTTTTTTGTATTTGTCTAACTTTTAGTTGCGCTTGTATTGGTGCAAATCCATCGCATC
>JAMKCH010015362.1:0-46395 GCA_023653785.1 Ophioderma brevispina | reverse complement strand
TCCCACCCACCAAGTCAACTCACCCCATAACCTATGGGTCGCATGCTATCGAGTTCCACAAGATGTTGGGTAAAATTACCACATAAATTAACTCATAATTATGACAATTAGGTAACCTCATTAGGCATATGCAACGCCCATAAACTAATCAGATGAAGGCATGGCAGTCCGATCCCACCCACCAAGTTAATCACCATAACCCTTATGGGTCTCATGTTATCGCGTTCACAAAATTGTTGGACGCCGCCGACGACTTGACTGATAGCATAATCCCCTTGTTTTCAGCCAGGGGGGATTTAAAAAACGACGTAAAGGTTCACTGTACTACCATGGGCCACTGTGTTGAATTTGTCCATTTAAGACTAGAAGAAAATTACAAACTCACAAATTACTTCAGAGTAGATCGAATATGCATTATGCACCTAAGATTCAGACATCGTCTTAAAGGGGAGCGAGTGAGATTGATCGCTCCCCTACAGCTATCCTTAAGTGCATTTGATCAATCCCCTGCAGTTCCCTTAGGTGATTGTAGGCAGAGTGATTTGTAACTCCTCTTGGAAGGTCAATTTTTGATGAAATTTGCAGTGGTAAAGTCTTAATTTCTCCTGAAGACAATTAATATGGAAGCATTTTAGGATGAGCAAACCTCTTTTTAAAAGATGAAGTCTGAAGATGGGCACACATGCATACTAAAGACTATGGTTCAAATAAATAAAAATTTGGGGAGAGGGTGAGGCGAGGATCACAGAAATGCCCCTCTAAAATAAACCTGTTGTATGACACAAATCATATCAATTCTAGCAGGTATGATCACTACAGTACAATAAATATGCATTTAACATGGCTGTCTTAACACACTCATATTTGGGCCCTGTTAAGAAATTTCCATAGGATGATGAATTTGTTATTTGTAACAAACAAGTAGCAGACATGCCAACTTCCATGTTTTATAGGAATTCATCCCTATTGAACTTTCAAAATTGCAAAAATAGGGATATCCCCGGTTTCTGGAATATCAAACAATCTTGAATTGCCCAGAAAGTCCTGAAATAATTTTTGGCCGTCGAAGCTTCCTGCAGCTCAAAAACACTAAACTCAGTAACCTGCAGGAAACTTGCTATTGTGTAACCACTAGAAGCCCTAAAAGTCAAGTGGATCAGAATAGCCGGGAGAAAGACAAATATAGACACCACCCATAAGGACTTTCTTTATTGAGTGTTTGTGACACGTACATTCTGATTTTGGGGGTTATCAGGTTGGCAGGTATGAAGTAAGTCTTCAAATTTCTTAATATTAGGACACACTAAATTATCACAATATCATTAAACAGTATAAACATCTAAGGGTACCTGTTAGAACTACAACACTGCATGGATTCACCAGCCATCCCCACCTAAGTGTGAATTTAGAATGTCTTTTTAGAATGAAACATTTGCTTCGGGGAAGTAGTAGTAAGTTACAACCAACTGCCCCTCTAACACACCCTCTCGCAATCAACATTTGTACAATTTTTTTGGCAAACTGGAAAAGACATCAGTGGTTTATCAACCATTTGTGCATTGTGCAATATAAAAAAAGAGTATTATCAATCAGATTAGAAACATGAACAAATTGCAAAAGAAAAAGCACGCACTTAATAGATTCAAAAATGGAAATTTGTAAATTTCCTAGGAACAAATACGAAAATTCAGCATATGTCTTATATTGACATATAAGCGAATCAATATCACCCTTTTTCTCTATTTTAAGACATTTCTGTAGTCCAAAATCAAGGATAAAGAAATCTATTTGCGTGTCAAATCTATATAAAATTACTATGATGACACAAAGTGGGTGTCTCAATCTCTTGTTTGCACCTTTAAGGGGAGCGAGGAGATGACGCTCCCCTAAAGCTCTCCTTTAAGGCATTTGATGCACTCACCTGCAGCTCTCTCGGTGCAACAGGAGAGAGAGATTGCTTTTATAACTCCTCGGGAAGATCACCTTTGGATGGATATACATGCCAGTTGGGAATGTTCTTAATTTCTCTGAATATGGCATATGGAGCACTTTAGGAGGAGCAAACTACATCTTTTTTAAAGCCTGAAGATTGGGCACACATGCTACACTTAAAGGGATTAGCAGCGATGTTTCTAATCGAAGCATCGCAAAAATATCAAAATTAATATTTTTGTATTTTTATTACTGGTATGGATATGCGAACATAACCTGCAAGTTGTTGGCTTGAATTCCGTGTTTTAGGCAATGGAGTACTTTTTATCTGATTCTGTAATTTCTACATGTATACATGCGTATCAAAATTCGACTAGATCAAAAGAACCTTCACGGTGAATATCCGGATTCAAGATGATATTGTGGCCACCTGATCAATACGGTTTGAACTCAAACCAAATATTATTGATCTTTGTTATTCTGTACTGGTGTCATTAATACCACAATCAGATTTTTGTGAAGAGTTGGAGATGCCATCGGTAATCTATTTGCAGGAGACGGTATGACCCCCAAATTTCCGCAAAATTACTTCAATTTTTTTCACTATTTGGTGGTTTGTTTCTAATTAAAGCAGTTACTTGGAATTGGGCACACTTATCCCTGATTAAATAAGTTAAAAATATGGATTTCCAAATTATTTGATTTCTCTTGGAATTATCGCTGCAAATCCCTTTAAGACTATGGTTCAAATAATATTAAAATTGGGGGGTGAGGCAGAGGAGTACAGAAGCCCCTTTAAATAAACCTGTTGTCGGAACACAATTATAGCCTTTAGCAGTTGTATTATTTACAGAACACACCGTATATTCTCATGGTGTTAGAACCACATCATATTGGGTCCCCTGTTAAGAATCATTAGGATGTGAATTTATATTTGGAACAAACAAGTCGGGCTTCAAACTTTCCATACAATATAGGCCACACTAAATTCTCACAATATCATTAAAGATAAACATAGGTCCCACTGTTAGAACTACAAAACTGCATGGATTCACCAGGAGATCCAACCTACGTGGGAATTTAGCATTTGTTGTTTAGAATGAACAATTTGCTTTCGGGAAGGTAAAACAACTGCCCCTCTACAGGGTGAGTAAAAAAAAACTTGACCCGGTTTGTGTCAGCCATTTTGAGGTTTTAAATATGTATATATAACGATGTGATATATCGGAAAGCTATTTCATGATCTTAATTTGCTGCAAAGATAATTCCATCAGGTTAAGTATAGCGAGCTACAGTCTTTTGAATCAAGTAGTCCGGTGTTCACCCTATCAAACGGATTCCCCATTTGAATGCACGGCGCCCGACTATTTATGTGATTCCGTGGAATTGCCAGAAAAGAAAAACAGAATGCTGGATAAACTGACTGAACTCGGTATCTACCTAACCGATGTGAATAATCTCTGCCAGCAAATTAAAGATAATGACACTAAGCTTTCCGATGAGATCACAGATGTTAGATATATGTTACTTTAAAAATTCAAAATGGCGGACACAATCAGGGTTCAGTTTTTTTGACTCGCCCTGTATAAAAAACCTCACCTAATCAACATTGTACATTTTTTTTGGAAACTGGAAAGACTCAGTGTTTCTCAAGATTATACCATATGAATTGTGCAATTATAAAAAGAGTTATATCATATCAAGTTAGAAAACATGACAAATGCAAAAGAAAAAGCACTCACAATAGATTGAGTTATAGTCTAATTAATAAAATGTATTATGAATTACCAAACAATCTCAAGGGACAAATACTGCACAAAATTATATACACCTGACTAGAAAACAAACAGTTTGGAAAACAAACAACATAGAGTGAATTAAAGACACTATCAGTGAATTGCTAAATAGCAAATCGGAAAAAAATCATCAACAATCAGATTTTTGCATGTATGTAACAAGTACGGTCCCTAACATACCCTGCAAATGATAGGACCAGAAGCAACCTAATAAGGACAGAATTCAAAGATTTTAGTCATTACTGTCGAACGGACACTTACTACAACACGTAATTGAATGGAGAATCGTATCTTGGAACACGGCGTTTTCTTCTTTTTCTGTAAATCTTACAGTGGGAAAAGTAACTTATGGAATTCTACAGACTTATCCTTCACTTAGAAGCTTATTCCTGCAAATTTCAAATATTTAAAATCATGATAGTGTCGTTAATGTGATAGCACATTGCTTTTCTAATTACCATAGCACAGTGTTGCCATGACCCAAAATGCACTTATTATCCAATCAGATCATTAGACACAATAAGTGCATTTCTGACAAACATTGCCAACTTGTAGAAAATAATTATTTGTAGAAAAGAAAACAACCTTCAATCTTGACAGCCTAGAGGTATACACATGTATGGGTAAGAGTTAAGAGTATCAACATTTTGAAATATTCTCTCATTAAGATTTAAAGCATTTCTATTTTAAGTTATAGATGTTTCTTAATTTTTCTAAAAAATTCAAATAAAAAAAATAAACACTTTATAAAACAAAATTATAACTTAAAAAAAAAATATTGGTATTGTTTTAAAAACTACTTCCTGAAGTTTGGATATAGGGCTTCCTTTCTTGTCCTACAAATATATTTCAAAATTAGAAAAGAAAAAATAAATTAAAATTAAAAAAGAAACAAATCTAGCCACTTGAAAATTGGTTAAGATGTGTACTGCAAGTTTATTCTATATACGGAACCATGTTTCAACTGAATCAGAGTAAAATTGCTATTAGTGATTTAGGGAGACATAATAGCCAATAATCAGAAAGGTTTTGTAGCATGAAAAAAAATAGTTCAAGCTCCTTTAAATCAGGCACACAACTTTTTTTTAAAATATATGTTCTGAGAGTGGACTAGTGAGAAACAAGTTCCAATGTACCCCTTTAAAATTTTACCCTATGCATTTATTTCAAATAAAAAGTAATTTGTACATCATGTTAAAATGGTAAATTATATTAATCCATGTTTTCACATGTTTGAAATCAATCTGTAAAAAAAAAATTATCATAATAGCACCATGGAGTGTGGTACATGTACCTAGCTTTGATAAAAAATTACTTCCCCATTTAAAATGATGAAATGCATTTTCTTAGATCAGACAATTCGCTCATACTTGGTGGGCACTTTTCTTTTAAATGTTAACTGAACTGCTCCACTCAACTGGATTAGGCAAAGAAAAAGAAACCCTTTTGTCTTCAGCTTATTTTTCGATTAAAAGCTATTGTGCTATGCTTTTTTACAAAATAAGCCTATGATCTAGGCGATTTAAAAAAAAAAAGTTGCATGTGGTGCTTTTAGAAATATATACAATATGTGCCAATCCAATGACTCCTCTTCTGTTTCAAGGCATAAAAACCAAACTTAACAGAATGAAAAAAAACAAAACACCACTATACGTTCATACAGTTTACACACTCCATACAGTTCAAATTTTTCTTTTAATTTTTTGTATTAGTTCCATTTGTTCCAATTGGAGACAATTCGTGTTATTGAAAAAAACTCACCTGGATTATGGGGCAGTACTTCTATGTGTTATTTGTATAGTCTACATCAGGGCAATAGGGCAACACAAGTGAATCATAATAAATTTAAAAAAATCAGAACTGTCGTTCCTGACCATACAAAAACTGGTACATTTTTCTTGAAAATCAATGTCACCTAAATTTATTTTCCCCCAAATCAGATGACTATTTGGCTACTACATAGACATCTAGTGAACAATGGAGCTCCATCAGCTAAAGATATTCAACAATCAGCCCGGTATGTGGAGGAGGGAAAAAAAAATAGACCTTTTCATCTAAGAAGTGCGGGCCATTGTCACATCCGTTTAACATATTTTGGGGTGTATGGACCGCCCCGATCAGATGAGTATTTTTTCATGAGTAAGCCACAAAAACACCTTGAATACAACAAATAAATTTTCTATAGTGTGTTCAAGTAATTTGACCAAATTTCTCATTTATTAGAAAAGGTACGAGGGCATCAACGGATGCTGTGGCTTACTCCAGAGGTGTGGCATTGAGTTTTGCAATGAGGTGAAACAAACCAATAAGTGACAATCCATATCTAACGTCCTAACTGCATTTTTCACTTTTCAAAAATCACGGAGCGGACCCGTTTTGTTTTTTGGGGAAATTGCACCTAGATCGAACAGAAAACATAACGCTACCACCTTTTTTGCGGTGATCGTCAGGTATGTAGTCTATTTCCGAAAGGATGTGTGGGATATAGGCCTATAGCCAGTGAAATTTGGTCCATGTTAAGGCCCAAAACAAAAATCAGTTTATTCAACAGTAGTAGTACAAAAACATAAATGTAAAAATGCATTTTTTATTTTTAATTTAAAAAAAAAATTGAAAAAGGGCTCCCTAGAAATGCTCAAATGGCTAAGGCAAGTCAAGGACAGTTGCAAATCATACTGGATTGTTCCCCCCCCAAAAAAAAAAAATTATTAGGTTATAAAACAAAATATTGATTTTGGATCACTTGATATCTTATAAAAAATGAAACATTCTCTCATCTGTGTTTGTCTTAACATGCAAATCTCCTCAGACCCCAAAAAAGAAAAACACCAACAAAATACGTAAAACTGGCCTCCACAAATTAAATGCCATGTGGCTTACTTACTGGCAAAACAAACTTGAATCCCCTGCTGACGTCACTATTCCATCAACCACAGGCTCCACCACCCATCACCTAAACCCAATTGGATACTGTATTTCAGCCAATTACCTGGACTACCCCCAACAACCATCAACTCCATCACACCATGGAATACTGACTTTGTCCTGTCAACCACTGAGGTCAGTAGGATCAACCAGGAGCAGCAAAAACGCTACAAGACTAACTAATATAGTAAAAACCTAATTTTGCACAATTTATTGCTTAAGGTATCATCAGGGATTAAACAGTAAAAATATAGATGACATGGGATTAGGACAGGGCTTGTGTATGGCCCAGGCCAGGGAGATTAGTAACAGAAATTATTTTACAGTACTATAACTGCTGTTTTCTCAACTTTACAGTGTATTACAACTTTGAAGAAAAAATGAAGTATTCTTCCCATTGGGGACATATTCCCCAATTTTTAAATTTCCAAAAAATTGTAGAAGTAAAACACTACATCCTCTGTTGACTGATATATATGGTCAGATTGGTCGGAGTTATTAACCCTGATCTATGTTATAAGATAAATGCATTTACAAGACTTCCCTTCCTGTCAGCCACCAAACTCACACCCCAAATCAACCATTTAATAAAGGAAAACATTCCCACCTGTAACCAGGTATATTCACTGAGTCTTTGAGGTGATAACACCTAGATCTTTTCAACAATGGCTCTGCACTCCCAGATGAAAAGGCATTTGAAGTGTTTTTCTCCTCTGGGTACAGGGCTGTTTGTTAAATGGCTTAGCTCCATGTTTGCTGAAGTCTATGTGTATTTATTGACACTGATATTGGGTAAAAGAAATTGAGGTGACATTCTATTCATTTTCAAGAAAATGTGCCAGTTTTATTTGGGGGCACTGACGGTTATATAATTTTAATAATTTATTATGAATTTGCACTTGGTTTCCCTTAGTGCCCTGATGTAGACTACATATTTGTTATCCAGTTGATTATTTGATCTATTACGTTCATCTGAAAATAATCATTATGTCAGCGTGCGTAGCACAGCTGACATATTGTGCTCCTAGGCGTTCTTTCTTTCTTTCTTTCCAAACGCTCCTTAAAATGCTTTCTCCTAAAAAAACGCTTGGGCCGATTTCAACCAAATTTGTTCTGAAGAACCACTGGACCAAGCGTCATATATGGTGTACACAGATTTGGGACAAAGTTCATGTGTGCTGATTAAAGGGGCATTCTTTGAAAATCTATAAATTCCTTCTTCTGTCTGCCATAAATCAATTGCTATGGGCACAAATTTCAGTCAGAAGAACCATTAACCCAAAGCCCATATAGGGTGTACACAGATTGGGGTGAAAGACAATGTTGGCTGATTAAAGGGGCATTCTTTGAAAATCTATTAATTCCTTCTTCTAACACAAATCAATTGCTATGATCACAAATTTCAGTCAAAAGAACCATTAACCCAAGGCCTATATAGGGTGTACACAGATAGAGGGGGAAGACAGTGTAGGCCGATTAAAGGGGCATTCTTTGAAAATTTATAAATTCCATTTTCTGCCTCAAATTAATTGCTATGATCACCAAAGTTGGTCTGAAGAACCACTGACCCAAGACCCATAAGGGTGTAAACACATTGGGGTCAAATGTCATTAAATGGGCATTCTTTATCAAATCTATAAATGGCTGCTTTGGTCTCAAATTAAATGCTATGATCACTTAAATTAGAAGAACCTCTGACTCAAGGACCATATAGAGTGTACACAGATTGGGGTGAAAGACAATGTTGGCTGATTAAAGGGGTATTCTTTGAAAATTCAGAAATTCCTTCAGTCTCAAATCTAGTGCTATGATCACCAATGTTGGTCACAAAAACCACTAACCACTGACACAAGTCCTATATGGGGTGTACACAGATTATCAAATTCAACATCACTGATTAAAGGGGCATTCTTTGAAAAACTATAAATTACATCTTCTGCCTTACTTACTCAAAAAAATAACCCTCCGTTCAAATTAACAGGTTCGCTAGGTGTGGTCAAAGGTCATAGAAACATTGCATGCTGACATTAGTGCTTCTTCAGAAGCACATTTAGCCCTAGTTTCCTCTTCCTACTGTGCAGTATTATGCTTATACACTATATTTGTACCCATTCATTCAGTAAAGTGAATCGCCTACTTATATGAAGTGTAGCATGTGCATTCCATCACTGGTACTGTTAAAGGTGCAACGAGAGATTTTGAGGCACCCAAATATTGTGCCATAATACTAATTTCATATAGATTAGACACTTAATAGACTTCCTACATTGTATTTGGCTACAGAAATGTCTTAAAAGAGAGAAAAAAAGTTGAATTTGATTTGCTTATATTTCAATAAAAAACAAAGGCTGAATTTCGTATTTGCTCCAATACGAAATTAGAAATTTCACAATTTTCGTACCAAAGAAACCTCTCTCAGCTTAATCCTTTCAAATGGGGATATTTTTGATGGAAAGCTTTACATCAGGGCAAAAATCAGTACTTTCAATTTTTAGGGACGTGATATGTGAAATCTCTCTTTGCACCTTTAATATGTCGTGTTCAGGAATCAGGAGGGGGAGAGAGAGAGATGGAGGGAGAGAGCAATTTTTTTCTCATCGGTTTATCTGTTTCACAAGAGACCCCAACAGGAGACTTATCTTATGCTACAAAATACATTTACATGCTACATATATTTTACGTGTACATTATTTTTTTGAAGGATTTTATGGAATGACATAAGCCCCTCTCCAGTCACACCTGACAAAATGGTCAAGGTTTTCAGTGATTTGAGGGGAGGACTATTCTCATCTAACACTCCATTTAGCTTGATCCCTTCAAGTTTTACATCTGCAATAGCTGGCATTAACGTAAGCAGTCTCACTAGAGTAATTATACTCAATCCCCCATATGAATTCACTAAACACAAGGTTTTCAACGTGTCACTAAGGGGAGGACTGTTCTCATCCAATTCTCCAATCAGCCTGACTCTTTCAAGCTTTACATCTGCAATTGATGGCATTAACCTAAGAAGTCTCACTACAGTAATTATAGTCAATCCATCACAATCCGCTATTCTCAATGTTTTCAATGTTTCACTAAGGGGATGACTGTTTTCAATCAGCTCCATTTTCTCATAAGAATTCACTATACACAAGGTTTTCAACGTGTCACTAAGGGGAAGACTGTTCTCTTCCAAGTCGTCAATCAGCCCGACTTTAAGTTTCACATCTGCAATTGATGGCATTAACCTAAGCAGTCTCACTAGAGTAATTATACTCATTCTCCCATCATTCACTATGCTCAATGTTTTCAACGTGTCACTAAGGGGAGGACTGTTCTCATGCAACTCTCCAATCAGATGAACTCCTTTAAGTTTTACATCTGCAATAGATGGCATTAACCTAAGCAGTCTGACTAGAGTAATTGTACTCAATCCATCATAATAATTCATTATACTCAAGGTTTTCAACGTGTCACTAAGGGGAGGACTATTCTCATCCAAGTCTCCAATCAGCTCGATTCCTTTAAGTTTTACATCTGCAATAGATGGCATTAACCTAAGTAGTCTGACTAGAGTAATTGTACTCAATCCATCATAAGAATTCATTATACTCAAGGTTTTCAACGTGTCACTAAGGGGAGGATTGTTCTCATCCAAGTCTCGAATCAGCTCCATTCCTTCAAGTTTTACATCCGCAATTGATGGCATTAACCTAAGCAGTCTTACTAGAATAATTATATTCAATCTCCCACAATTCACTAAACTGATGGTTTTCAACATTTCACTAAGGGGAGGACTATTTTCATCTAAGTCTTCAATCAGTTTGCCTTGAAGTTTTACATCTGTAATTGATGGCATTAACCTAAGTAGTCTCACAAGAGTAATTATACTCAAAGATGTACCATAAGGATTCGCTATACTCAAGGTTTTCAACGTTTCACTGAGGGGAGGACTACTTTCATCTAAGTGTCCAATCAGTTTGACAAGTTTTACATCTGTAATTGATGGCATTAACCTAAGTAGTCTCACAAGAGTAATTATACTCAAAGATGTACCATAAGGATTCGTTATACTCAAGGTTTTCAACGTTTCACTGAGGGGAGGACTACTTTCATCTAAGTGTCCAATCAGTTTTGACTTTAAGTTTTACATCTGCAATTGATGGCATTAACCTAAGTAGTCTCACAAGAGTAATTATACTCAAAGATGTACCATAAGGATTTGTTATACTCAAGGTTTTCAACGTTTCACTGAGGGGAGGACTACTTTCATTTAAGTGTCCAATCAGTGTGACTTTAAGTTTTACATCTGCAATTGATGGCATTAACCTAAGTAGTCTGACTAGAGTAATTGTACTCAATCCAACAAGAGAATTCATTATACTCAAGGTTTTCAACGTGTCACTAAGGGGAGGATTGTTCTTACCCAAGTCTCGAATCAGCTCCATTCCTTCAAGTTTTACATCCGCAATTGATGGCATTAACCTAAGCAGTCTTACTAGAATAATTATATTCAATCTCCCATAATTCACTAAACTGATGGTTTGCAACATTTCACTAAGGGGAGGACTATTTTCATCTAAGTCTTCAATCAGTTTGCCTTCAAGTTTTACATCTGTAATTGATGGCATTAACCTAAGTAGTCTCACAAGAGTAATTATACTCAAAGATGTACCATAAGGATTCCTTATACTCAAGGTTTTCAACGTTTCACTGAGGGGAGGACTACTTTCATCTAAGTGTCCAATCAGTTTGCCTTCAAGTTTTACATTTGCAATTGATGGCATTAACCTAAGTAGTCTCACAAGAGTAATTATACTCAATACCTCATTAGAATTCACTATACTTAAGGTTTTCAATGATTCACTAAGTGGAGGTATGGTGTCATCAAAGTCTCTAATCAGTTTGAACCTTACAAGTTTTACATGTGCAAAAGATGGCATTGATCTAAGTAGTCTTGCTACAGTAATTATACTCAATTCTTTAGTACAATGAAGATTAGATATGCATAAGTTTTTCAATGATTCAGTAGTATCTAATTTAAACTGGCCAGCTGAATCAATCAGGTGGCAATCTGTTAGTTTAATTTGGCCAACTGATGAAAACTGTTTTAAAAGGACTTCCAAATTCACCATAGAAAAAGAGCTTTTTGATATGCCCAAGGTTCCCGGCATTTCGCTAAGGGAATGCATTTTATCTTCCAACTCTCCAATCACCTTTACACCATGAAGTTTTACATTTGTAATTGATGGCATTAACCTAAGCAGTCTCACAAGAGTCTGTATACTCAAAGATGTACCATAAGGATTCACAATACTCAAGGTTTTCAACGTTTCACTGAAGGAAGGACTATTCCCATCCAAGTCTCCAATCAGTGTGACTTCAAGTTTTACATCTGTAATTGATGGCATTAACCCAAGCAGTCTCACTAGAGTATTTATACTCAATCTACCACCAGAACTCAATATACTCAAGGTTTTCAATGTTTGACTAAGGGTAGGACTGTTCTCATCCAAGTCTCCAATCAGCTTCATTCTTTCGAGTTTTACATCTGTAATTGCTGGCATTAACCCAAGCAGTCTCACTAGAGTATTTATACTCAATCCACCACCAGAACTCAATATACTCAAGGTTTTCAATGTTTGACTAAGGGTAGGACTGTTCTCATCCAAGTCTCCAATCAGCTTCATTCTTTCGAGTTTTACATCTGTAATTGCTGGCATTAACCTAAGTAGTCTCACTAGAGTAATTATTCTCAATCCCCCAAAAGAATTCAATATTCGCAAGGTTTTCAATGATTCACTAAGGGAGGACATGGTGTCAACAGCATGTGATTTAAACTGGTCAGCTGATAGAATGCATGGCAATTCACTATCAATCATGTGACAATCTGTTAGTTTAAATTGGCCAACTGATGAAAACTGTTTGAAAAAGACTTCCAAACTATCCATGGAAAAAGAGCTTTTTGATATGCTCAAGATTTCCAGCGTTTTACTAAGGGAAGGCCCATTGTCACCTAACTCTCCAATGAGATTTACATTTGTGAGCATTACTCTAGAAAGTGTTGACATGTAGCTTAGCACATCCACAAGATCAACAACTGTCAGAGCATTATTTTCATCATCAGCATTTAAGCAAAGCTCATCAGATGATATACACAATGACTGCATGGTTGTGAATGCACCAGCATTCAGTTTGCAATGATTGAGTTCAATTTGGGCAATGGATGAAACCCATTTTAAAAACTCTTTCAGAATAGTCAATGAAATAGAACAATCCATAAGTTCAATATGGAGATCTCTCATTTCGAGTACTGGGGTGTTTTCATCAAACTTTCCAATCAGAGAGACTGATCTTAAAATTATTGTTTTGAGTGATGGGGTGTACTTTACAAATTCAAGCAGATCGCTTAACTCCATTCCCTCAGTGCAGTCTATTACTTTGAAGACTTTCAGACATTTACAATGTGATGGTACATACTCAAAGCTTCCTCTAGTGAAAATGGCTCCTTTGAGTATAACTTCTTCAAGTGAATGCATGCACATCAACAATTTAATTAGAGTACTCCACTTAACTTGACCCTCACAATACCACTTAAATGTTTTAAGAGACCCATTAAGTAAAGGAGTGTGATCATAATCTGTTTCAATCAGATTGATCTTTTTTAGTTTCAATTGTTGGAGTGAAGGCATGAACTCTAATAGCCTCAGAAGGGTATTCCAGCTCAGTGTGCCATCACAATAGATCATGCTTAAGTCTGTGAGGCATTTATCCAGTAGTGAGCTGCTGCTTTCAGGTTGCTCATTTATCAGATTAATTCTTTGAAGTTTTAGTTTTGCATGTGATGGCAAGCAGCTTACAAGTTTCAATAAATCGAGCACACTTACACCAGATCTGCTATCAAAGCCTGACACACTAGAGCCTCCCAAGGCTTCACTGATTAGTACTGGTGTGTTATTTTCATGTGAATCCTCATCCACAGTAACCCCATCACTTATTTCTTTGCCATGTGATGGCAAGTACATTAGGGTTTTCCAAGAATACTCTCACTCACTCCATCATTATGACCAGACATTTTCACCCATTCGCATGGTGATGGAGGGTCTTCATCCAATTCTTTAGTAGGTTTGATTTCTTTTACTGCATTTTTGGAAATTGGTGCCAAGCATCTGGGCAATCCTAAAAGAGCAATATGTGCACTGTTATGGTGTTCACCACTAGCTATGCTCAAGTCTCCTTTGAAGATACATGATAGATTCCTTTCCTTGGTTTCTTGTCATTTATCTGAAATGCTTCACCTTCACATTTGCTGGGGGGATGACCCAGACCTAAGAAATCCCCCAAGAGCATTAACAGAGACAATGCAATTGTTACATGAAATATCACAGTTTTGTACTTTACTAACAAGTGACTGAATGTTTTCATCCAACTCCACTATCACACTCTCTCTTCCAAGTGTCAAAACCATGGTACACTTGTTAGAAAAGTTGAGTTTTTTCAATTTTGCACAAAGTAATGGCATATTTTCATCCCAGTTTGCAGTCAATGTCACTTCTTGAATTGTAGAATATGTGGTTGGTGGTAAGCATGTAAGGAAATCCCCGAGGGAAAGCATACTACATGTAGATATATTTCCAATACCCAATATATTGAATCGTGTCAAAGATTGGCTTACTAATTGATTTTCCTTCAATGACAAAGTACCGGATAAACTGACATTACTGAGGGTGATTGTTTCCAGTAATGGCATATACTTTAAAAAAGTCACTAGGGTGCTTACACTTACAGGTATGGATCTCATAGATAAGAAGACATGTCTCACTGACATAACCGGAAGTGTGTCATCACTTAACACACCTGTCAGTTGCACATTCTGGAGGATTAGTGATTGGAGTGATGGCATGCATCTCAAAAAGCTAGTAAGAGAAATCAAAGTGCATTCATAATTTTGCATGTAAAATCTTTGTAGTGATTTACTCAATGAATAAGCATCTGTACCCAAGGCACCTTCCAGTCTGATATCTCTAAGTCTTACTGACTCTAGTGAGGGCATATGTCTAAGGAACCGGACAAGCAAAGCCACATCAATTGCATGAGATTGATCATAATCACATGACATGGTAAGCTCTTTCAGGCACTTCAGACCTGGTAGTGTCACTTCTTCAAAGTGTCCTTTAAGTTGATCAACTCTGATGCTGACATCGGTGAGTGATGGCATAGTGTGTAGTACCTTCAATGCATCACTTACACTTTCAAAGCCAAATTGATCATCTAGGGTTGTCACTTTATTTAACTGCATTTCCTTTGAAGCAAAATGACAAAGTGTTACTGATAATTCAGCATCATGTATGTTGAGCATAGTATACTTATCAAATCCTTGGTAAGGCATGAAAATTTTTTTATTTCCCAGGATGCCAGTTGCCATTTTTTTCCGAATGTTCCACCACAAAATACCAAAATTTCCTGGAAAGGAGCTTCCTATATTCCCCGCTTTTTCATGCCATATTTTCACATCATGTGATAGCTCGAATTCATAGAGCAAAATAAGAGGCAGTCTCAAGGCATTTTTTGCTTTTTGGGGAAAATCTGGAATATCATGTTTGAGTTTAATAACATGTGAAATAACAGCTTCACCAAGGTTTACATCTAACCCACAACAGAATCTCAGCAGATATTCCATTTGATCATGCTTGTCATTAATAGATGTGAGTATGCTACGGCAATCTTTTTTGTTGTCTCTGAATAATTTAGACATGTATACAGCAGCACAATATTCCTGAAAGGTTTTGTGGATGAAAATAATAGAGGTATCATCTTCATCTTCCTCTTGAAATGTTAAACCAATCTTGAACGATTTTTTAAAGAGGTCAACATCAACAGAACCGTCAACAACAAAATCATTACTTTTGAATTGCAATTTGTTGACAAGCAAATGCTCTAGAGCTGGCTTCCCAAGCTGCTGTAAGACATTGTCAATGTCTTTCTCATCAGCTCTTCCTTCAAAGGGTTTGTTGAGGTATTTTACAGCACCTTGGAATAGTCTAGTCATGCTTCTGAAAGAAGTTCTTAGCTTCTCATATGAGACCTCCTTATTTTGCTTTTGGTGTTCTTGCCAAAGGTGGCACATCATAACAAGAAGAATGGGAAATGATGATAATAGGGTAAGTATTGGAGTATTCTTGACTCGCTGTTTTAATGCATCAGCAAGACCATGTTGCTTTTTCTAAACCAAAGAATTTATCAATATATTTTAAAGCATTTTCCTTTGAAAACCCTGAAATTCGTACATATGTGTAACCTTCCTGACTAATACAGAATCTATCTACCATATGGGGTCTAGTTGTAACTATAACAGAACACTCTGATAGGTGTGGACCACTTAAAATATGGCCGTCTAGCCCCTCAGGTTTTTCATCAAAACCATCAAGCAGAACAAGACATTTCTTTCCCAAACATGTCAGTGCCTCTTCTACATCATTTGATACCAGTGACAAGAGTTGTCCTTCAATTGACTGTGGTAAGGTGTTTTATTCATTATTTACTTTCATTAACACAAAAATAAAGTAATATTAGAAGAACAGAAAGGGATGCTTCTGGAAGGATCTGCTTGTCCAACTGGAGTGCCATCATTTCTTACAGTCCTTGTCCATTTCCTATGCAATTCTAGATTGACTAGAGTTGTTTTCCACATTCGGCAATAAATCCATACAAGAGTATGTGATTCTGGGAGTCATCTTCTAAACAAGCCAGAAGTCCGGTAGGGACTCAAGTTCCTCCCTTACGCTTTATCTACCACCCTGTTGATCCTCTCTTACATTCAGTTCTTTCATCAAGTAAGCTCAAGGTCTACAAGATGGCATCCATATCCACCCTACTGTGGCGGCTTTTTCCAATCTCAATTTCTTTTTCTCTCTCATGTACTTTGGCCTTAAGTCGTTTTCTCAATTCCAGATTTTCCCTGCAGCATTATAGAGAATGCAAATGCACAGTAAAACGTTACTATCATAGGTATATGCATGGTGTGTCGAGAAAAAGTGATACCAAGAAGCTTGAATTAATAAGTGATGTGGGGTGCCAGTTCTCAGGCTTCATTTGACAACACCCATATCATAGATCTATTTGAGTTACACAAAATCGTGTAGACTAAATGGTAAATGGACTTCTCAAATAAACTCACCAATGAAGAGTGTTACCATTCTGGACTAGTGCTGGATAAACTGATGAATTCCATGTAATGCCATGGTTTTGATCACATTCACTACTGAAAATTTTGTTAGCCAATTGGTTGACAAAACATAGCTGTCCCCCCCTTGTATGATAATAATAATAATAATAATGTGGATTATATTGCGCACAAATCCACCAAAAATGGCGCTCAAGGCGCAGAACAATAGCAGTATATTGTCATGTACCCACCAATACAAAACTTGAACACAATACTGAAAGCCAGAGGTAAATAAGCACCAGAAATGAGAAAATAAACAGTTACGCAAACTGCTTCTTCATCGATGAGTTTTCAAAACAGCGTAAGTGAGTCAGAGATGGGCTAGTTCTAACGTCTAAAGGCAGAGCATTCCAGAGATGTATCGTGGAGCAGCAATAGAGAAAGCCCTATCCCCCCACAAATGTTTAGAACGAGGTTCACAAAGCAAAGACATGTTTTTGGAACGGAGCGTATTGTGGGATTATATGGTTTGAGAAGACAACTAATATATTCTGGAGCAAGACCATTTTAGTGACTTAAAAGCAATAAGCAGCAGTTTGTACATAATTCTATAATCAACCGGCAACCAAGTAAACTCCTTCAAAACAGGAGTGATCTGAGACGTTCTTCTTAGTTAAAGTGACCAAACGTGCAGCGGCATTTGAATACGCTGGAGACGAGGGCAATCTGATTTTGTGGAAGGCCAACAAAGGAGTTGGCCCATATCAAGACGGAGGTATTAAAAAAACTGTGCAAATCTGTTCAGTGGCACGAGGGAACTCAGATATCTTTCTTATTTACCAATGTTTTGAGTGTGAAAAGAAGCAGAACGTCAATGCTAGAAAATATGAATCATTTAGAGATAGAGATGAGTCAAAAATAACACATAAACTACGAGCCTTTTTCGCAGGCGTGATGTCAGAATCGCCAATCGTAATATGAGGAACATTTACTTTTGACAGTTGTTGTCTGGATCCAATCAGCATAAATTCTGTTTTCTCATCGTTTAACTTGAGAAAGTTCTCTTTCATCCATGGACGATCTCACAAATGCATAATCAATACACTCAATACTTTGATCAGTGATTACATGGGGGTTTAAAAGACATATTCATTGATGTATCATCCGCATTAAAACATAGATACTGTAGTGTATTTAAGGATTTGCTTGTGAACAACTGTGCCCAAGGAACCGACCTGTGGAACAGAGAATCTTGAAAAACGGGAGTGGATGAGGAATTGCCTACACGAACCAATTGCGGCCTGTTGTTAAATATGATTGGACACCACTTAAGAGACACCACGCAAGCCAATAAAGTCGCGCAATCTACTGAGCAAAATAGTGTGATCCACAGTGTCAAAGGCGGCACTTAAATCTAAACGGACAAGGGCGGTACATTCCCCTCATCCACACCACGCTCATAGTCTTTCCTAAAAATCCCAGTTGGCACAGGCCTATAATTCTTGAGGACTTCCTTGTCCAAACCAGGTTTTTTAAGAGAGTCTGATGTTATGCAGTATTGAGGCTAGTTGGAAAAATACCTTCATTAAAAGACTTTTCACGAGGGTGGTAATGTGAGGTACAAACTCGTTAATACATTCTTTGACCAAAGGGACGTTGGACAGGGTCCAATTCACATGATTTACTTGGTGATTTACAAATAAATATTAGGAATTTCTGCCTCACTGGCAGCTCAAAAATTTGTACATGTAAAATTAGCAGTGTTACTTGGTTCACATAAGAAAGGATCATTACATTTGTTAGGATTGTTTCCGTATATCCTTGATCTTCTGACTAAAAAACTCAGAAAAAAATGCTCAGCAAGAGCCTGTCAGATTTCACAAAGTTGGCCATTTTGAGTCATACTTCCTTAAATTTCCCCTAAAAATTAATTTCCTGTTGGATAAATTAATTTGTCCTAGGAGAAATTCCAGCTATAAGATTCCTTATAGCTTAATGTGAGACGAAATTTCTAAGTAGAAATTAATTTTCTCGAATATGATATTTCGAAGGAGAAATTAAATCCCATTGAGGACAAATGAAATTCTTCTAGGACAAAATTGGTAGCTAGATAAATTCTCTTTTAAATGAATATAATCAAATGACCACTTACTGGTTCTTATGATACACATAAAAAAATGTTCAAAATATTTGTGAAAATGTAATGACACCCTCATTTTTATACCCCAACTCATGGTGCATGACCATGAATGTTTCATAGACAACGGCTTTACACAAAAGATAACCAAGATGGCCAGTGATCTCTGTGAGCCACAAAGTATCCATTGCAAAGGTTTCTGAATAGTGTATTGAACCCAAAAGTTAACCTCATTGTTCACAATAACAGACACAACAGGCATATACATTAATGGTAGAATGTATTGCTATTGAAGATGACAAAATATGTGGTTTATAGATGATGAAAACACAGGCAATACAATCAAAGAAAGTTTTACATCAGAATATATCCCAAAACCTTTTTATAATCCCTACAATTTATTTTTGAAGAGGGTCAACGAAAATAAAAAAAAAAGATAATACATGTAGTATAAACTGATGAACACTACTTTGTTGAAAGGGCCAATGGATATTTGCAGGAATGGTGTAGCTACCACCAGTAGATGGCTGAAGGGGGATGCCCCTTTACTTGATTCATGCTGCTGGTATTGTTCTGAGAGAGGAAAGCTTCTCTTTGTTAAAAGTGGTTGTACTGATACTGGCACAGACTGGGCACTTGTGTTGATAGGCACTACAAATAAAAACAGGGACAATTTAAAGGAAATATGTCAAGATTTTTGTCAAGTCAGTTGACTTACATTCATAAAATATATGTACATACATCCCGAATTCACGAAAAAATAAGACAATTTGATGTAAAATTAACAAAATGAGGCATTTTAATTGGTGCTTTTTGACATACGAAGCAAACGGGCGGATTTTTCGCCCACTGCTTCTGATAAAAAGACGCCCAATTGTGCTCGCATCGTGACGTCAAAGTGATGACCAAAAAATCGTGTGACTCGAATTGTTATTGCTGGCACTGTAATATTAGGATTAATGAAAGTATAATAAAATTTGAAAATAAGGTACAGAAATGACAATTTTTTTAAAAAAAAAAAATTTTGTTTTGGTTTCATTTCGTTGTGTTGTAATTATTATTGATATAAAACACACGAGCGCAGTTATAGTAAAGTGGCAACACTGACGATATGGATGGCACAACGACGTAAAGTAGGGATGGTCATCACTTTGACGTCACCATTGCAGCGATGTGGATTTGTCGGAATCGTTTCGAGTAAGTATTGGGCGGAAAAAATTAAAAGGCCAAATACTCAACAATGTGGACAATTTTCAACTTATTTTGATTTAAATGTAATCTCCGTTACTTAAGCTTCCATCCATACCAAATTTTCCAAATTATCAGAATCATGACAGATCCTTTAAGAACATTACTAAACCTCATCTGGCTACTACTTCTTATGTTTTTTTTATGAACCAGAAGACAAATGCTTGTGTTATTGAATAGGGCAAACAACCATAAAGCAAATATCTAAAACATTCGACCTTGTTTATATTACGAATCTTATGATTGATATCAATGCTAGATATTTAGAGTATCTGCATACTTGCGATTAAGAGAATAAACAAAAAAAAATTGTCACACCTGCTCGTACACTAGTGTTTGGCAAAGTTTTGATTTCGTTCGGCTGAGTTTTCTCTAATATTTTGTGGAACTGCAACAGTTTTTCAAAAACTCATTTCCTTAAATGATTACGGACTTAACGCACAACCAACTTTGGTGACTGTTGTCCGGATTTTTTCCTGAGAAAAGAGAAATGAAGCCAGAAAATGGTGGCAGTGGCCGGGGGTTTCGCATTGTTGTTTTCATTATTTGATTAACACTGATCAAATGTGCTTCATGTGTATATAATATTCATGATATATTCCCCAATAACAACAGTTAACGTTAACCAAATACTAGTCCATCTATAAGGACCCTCTTCCCCCCATGTTCATCCCCCTGTGACCTATAGCACCGAGGCACGAAGATTTGTAAAGGGAAAACTAATAGTCTAGCAGATTACATATGGGTGTTCCCATGCACCCCCTTAAACGAATTTCCTAACATGATTTTTAGAATATCTAGGATACTTAAAGAGACACTGGTCCATTTGAAAAATAGTGCGCCCTCCTATTTTTTCACATCGATATTTTTGCAATGTTTGTAAGCTTTTATATCAAAAAGCCCTCCCCCGAATGATTAAGACCAAATCATCTTATCCTTATGGGTAAACAAACTATTTTGGTAATTTTACACGTCGCCAGCGACGTTAACTTCAGCAGACGACGAAATTGCGTTTAACACAAGAACACGCACGCCGTATGCATTTTCCCAACGCTATGCACACTGATTTACAGGTCCTAACTTTGTGGTTATATCAGTGAGTACGAGTCAACAAAAATTAATTCAATGTAATTATACCCATTTTGTTGATTAAAAGTATGGAAACCTTAAAAAGTTGACCTACAAATTACCTTGATGGGTCTTTATCCTCATATCAATGTCCCTACTGTTTTGGGGTAATGTATTTTTCTTGTATGTGGTATAGCTCTGTTCTTTCCAATGGCCTAGACTATCATTTTAGAGCAATTGAAAAAATTTTCCATATTTGTGAAAATGTGCCAGTGCCGCTTTTAATAATTTTGATGTTGTAAACTTTTGGCGGGCCATCTTGGATCCAAAGGACCGTTCATATAAATGGTTTGATTGAGTGAAAGTAGCCAAAGGCTTGGTCTCATCAAAGGATCAGAAAATTTTTTGCATTTATGATATTCAGTTGCAGAGATATGGTGAAAATTTGATAAAGGTCATTGAACTTTTATTCGTCATGTCACTGGGGCTACTTTCAAAAAGCATGGATCTTGACAAATTGGTATCAAATGTAGAATCCACTTACCCAATCGGGGGGGGGGGACAATGTAAAATGGGTCTGACCCATCCTAACTCCCCCACACCCCCCAGATTTTCGCAAACCGTCGGGGGGGGGGGGGGGGGGGGAAATGGGTATACCCGCGGCGGAGCATGGCAAGCTCGATAATATTTTAAATTGTTTGTGATTTTTCAAACTTACTTAACTTTTCAACGAAAACATGTACGTAGTAAGGACAGTGGACAGGGGCAGATACAGCCCCTCTCAAGGCGAGGGAGACCAACTGAAAAGGAAATTGGCGGCCGCGTAAGCGGTGTGGGGTTCCCACCCTGCGGCGCCAAAGCGCAGAACCTCTGCTATGATTGCTGTCGAAAAGACATTTTTCATACAAATTTGATAGAAACAATTGCAAATAGACACAATTTTGAAATTTGTGTTTCAACCTTATAATGATTACAGGTATGATAAACGGTATTTAAAGAAAAATATATAGTTGATGGTTTAGGTTTCGTGTGTTCTGGGTATTAAAGCATGCGCCCTGGGTGGGTATGGAAGGGGTGACCCACGCCTGCGCAAAGCGCGGAACCCCTGCATGATTCACTTCTAAAAACACATTTTCTTATGCAAATTTGGTAGAACAATTTAACTACATGGTCATTTAAAATTATTCTTGGTTATGATCAAACATCTTAAAATCTAGTTGAGAGGTTAGCTTTCCTTTGAATTATAAAAAGTGTATGAAGATTTCATGAAGCCTTCCCGCGCTTTGCACGGAACCCCTGCAATAATTACTTCCAAATTAATTTCCTTATGCAATTTGATAGAAACAATTTTGTAATGTAAAGATGTCTCACTTGATAGCTTCTAGATATGATCAGCGATCTTAAAAACTCCCTTTCGATTGATCGCAGTTTTTGAAGTATGGTTACGAAGTAAACGCGTTCCAGCTATTTTAATGCTGAGGAATATGGCCACCATTTAAGGTTTTGTATAAAAAATATACTCACCAAGGTTGTATAGTGTTTTTTATACATGCATACTTACGAATGACCAACTAGTGCATTTTTGTGCTCCAAAAAGCCTTCAGACACCCCTAAGCCACATATAAAAATTTTGGTGCGCCCATGCCTAGTAGCGGTCCCATGTTAGCATCGGTCCGCCCAACCATATGACATCCACTGGCGTACGAATCCTTTTGCTCATTTTGTACCTTCCCCAAGGCTCCCACTTGCGGGGAAGGGCCTGGAGGATGAGGGTTACTAGTTGGATCATTAGTAAGTAAACATGTATAAAATCGAACAATCTCAAAACCTTGGTGAGTATATTCTATTTTATCCATTTGATACATTACGAAAATGATCCAACTAGTGCAGACTGTCACACTGGTCACTAGGTGGAGGAAGTGGAGCCGGTTAGTCTCAGTTGTAGCGGGGTGTCTCGCCATGTGAAGTTTTAATGGAAGCTGAAATAAACTTTGACCCCAATATATGCATATATATATAAAACATGATAACATGTTAACTCAGCACACTTTGTCAAAGCACTAAAAGTTAGAATAAAACTGGCACTCCTCACCTTATGAGTGTTGATAAGGATAAACTCCTCTTACTCTGACTGTTTTGCTGACAGGATGGTTTTGGCCACGATTAGGTTACTTGTAAGGACGTCTTTAATTAAAAAATTCTGAAACATTGTAGGCGTCCTCCTCCTGCTGCTTCATTTTATCAGATATGTTCACTCCTAAGTGAAAAAGCCAAGATTTTGCCTGACTTCTAATTCAAGAGCATGCGGGTTAAAAGCGATGTTACTGTCCAGGGACGAGGCTGTCACTTTCAAAGCATCAGAGATGAGGGAGGAAGTCACCCAGGTGAAAATGTTTTCTTTGTTGAGGTTTGAAAGGTTTAGTTGTAGTGAAGAAGGGACGTGGTTTCAGATATTGAGAATCCATAGATTCCTTAAGAGACAGTCGTGGTAATAATGTCGGAGAGCTCTGACTGGGCACCAGCGTTATCTCCAGGATCATAGTAATTCTGGGAAGCTCTGGAAGGACTGTAGGCCGAGTGCATAATTGAGGGTCTGTGTTTTGGCCATGAAACCAGCACGAGGAAGTTAGAGTAAATAGTGAGAAATCTGAGAATCTCATAAACTTCGTGTCTGTAGTACGCATGGATTCTGAACATGTACTGTAGATGCAGCCATCAGGAAGGATGCTGTCTTTATAGTCAGATCGAAGAGTGGCTTGGTCCAATGGTTCAAACGTTCGTCGGCGACGTACTTGAAGGAATAGCTGTTATATACAAGCGTATTTAGCTCTACTGTACCACATTTAAAGATTCGTTTTGCGACTTGGTACGGTGGGAAGCCTCGGGCCTTGACAACACTTCACCTGAAAATGTAAAAAAAACGTTCACTCAGCCACTTTTGTTCATCGGCGATTTATAGGGTGAAAGGTCACAGGAAAAAGCAGCTCAACTACAGAGATGAGTTGTGTGTAGTGCTGGTAAACATTGAAGCAGATGACGCTCTGCGTGCTATGCAAGCTAATCGCAAAATACACTACATTAGCCCCGTCTCTAAAAGGCGAATGCAGTCAAACCTTAAGTTTTTTGCACCAGACTTGAAGCGTCGACAAGACTACTATAGAAAAATAGTGGAGGGTTGGCTTTCCTTCTTGCTCCCGCGCAGGGAGCAGGCTTCTTCTGAAAAACTTTTGCGTTTGAAGACGAGCTTGAGAGAGAGCCACACAGTCAAGTGTTGAGATTTAGCCTTTGGAGCGAAACTCTTTTGTTTCTTCCATCCACCAAACAGATTTGCTGAAAAGGAATCAGTCTTGGATGGTCTTCCAACAAGCTGACAGTCTTGAAAAACCAGACCTGACGTGGCCAAAATGGGGCGACAAGCAGTATCTTACTTGACCAGGATGCTGTAACTTAGTTAGTAACCTCGCCAGAATTGATACGGTGAAAGACGTATGCAATTCACGGTTAAAACTCTCAGTAGATGCTATCCGCCCTTGAGGGTAGTTGAATGGTGCTGGCACCAAGTGAGGAGGCGGATGGTTGCAATTCACATGAGGATACTCTTGTGCCTCCTTGGTGGTTGATGTAGGCAACTACGGTGGAATTGTCTGATATGATTTTCACTGACTTCCAGAAACCATCTGTTTGAATCGATTAAGAGCGGTTAGGGACAGCAGCAACTCTGTATATTTATAGGGAGATCATTATTAACTTCGAACCATACTCCCTTTCTTTTGTGGGATCACATGATGCTCCGAACCTATGTCGAGCATCGTCGTGGTAATAACTCGATGAGGTAACTCGTGGAACCTCTCCCACCATAAGAATCTTGTGTTGCATAACCCCCTCGTCGGAGCTCAAGATCCTTGGCTTTAATAGAACTAGATGGTGTAGATCGTGGCGTTAGTCTCAGTAGTAATCCCGAAGGTGTAACGGGAGCAGTCTCATCCACAAACTGCAGAAGGGTAGAAGGCCTACTAAGCTTGCCAGCATTTCTAAGCAGCAGAGCCATAGATGAGCAGGAGATAATTCCTCTTGAATGAGAAAGGTACTATCTCACAGTTTCGAGATTCTCATTCGTAGGAAAAACTGTTGTTTTCTTCAAGTCCAGAATTGCTCCAAACTCCGGCTTCGGACTTGAAAGACGAGATGATTTCTTTGGTGTTATCCTGAGACCCAGCTCTTTCACGTTTCAACCACAATGCTAAAAAAGCTGACTTCTCAGACCCGATTAGCTTGAAGCTACAACAACCAATCATCGAGATAGAAAAATATTTGGATACCCATCCTTCTCAGATGTTCTGTCACTGTCTTTTTAGATTGTAAAGGTAGATGGTTGTCTCAACTGAAGCGAAGCCACCTTGATGAGGAAACCTGGAACATGAAGGTAGGCGTCTTTAAAATCCAAAGTCGCACCAAACCAGCCCTTTTTCAAACTCTTGATGACAGCTGAAAGAGTTACCATTTAGAAAAGCTCGGACGAAGATATCTGTCAGAGGGCGTAGATTTTAGATCGGTCTGAGGTCTCCCGTTTTCTTCGATGGCAGGAAGAAAAATGATAAATCCTTCATATCTTTCTTATTGGAAAACTAGCCATTTGTCCTAACAATTCCTTCACTTCGTTTTACAAAAACATAGCTTTTAATGTCTCTTTCGGCATAGGCATAGAGCAAAAACTGGACTATCATCCACGGTAAAAAGGCAAATGGTAATCTTCTGAAGTGTTTTGAAAAACCCATAGATCCGAGGTTACCGACCGCCACGCCGGGAGGAATATTTCAGATGCCCCTCCACTGGGTTATAGGGAGGAAGGAGTCAAATGTATCTTCTTCTCCTACTCCGCGCCCGTCTGGCGCCTCTATGTCGGGAGTAGGAAGAATAACTTTGAAAGTTTAGGCCTCTATAGTTGGATTGCTGTCCTAGAGTCGAAGACCGACTGCCGGCAGGAACCTCTGTCCCTTCGTAGGCAGCAGAATAACTAGGAGCGGAAGTCATTCTGCGAACGCCATAATCGTAAGGTCTGTATCTAAACGTCTAAATCTGGCAGAACCTCTGGTCTTGTAGACATTGGCAACGTGATCAGCAGCTAAAACTCGTACTTCTTCCAGAGAGGCTAAATTAGACCACTGTCTTCCCAAAAAGAGCTTTACCTCTAGGAGCATTCAGGAGAAACTTCTTTGATAGTAAAATTCAAACGTCAACTGCATTCTTCCAAAAAATTCTCCGAGCACTAATTGGTAAGCATCTTTGTAAAAGGCTCAGTAGATGAGAGAAGATTTCTCACAGTATAAAAAGGCAAATACCTTCACTGCTCCAAAAGACAGCTATACATTAGGCTCCAATAAAGCATTCATAAAGGGGATGCTAAGAGACAAGTCTACAATCGAAGTTCACATACAATTACGGGCAATTTGATCCAAAAAGTCGAAGATAAACATCCTTGCCCGTCATTCCAAGAATCAATTCTATGACCGGGATCGTATGTTTCTAGAAGAAACGCCTTCGACACCGGCTGGGGGCATGGCCTGGCTTGCATAAGATTAACTCATCAGACCTCATCTTATCCCAGCATGCTGGGACCATAGAAACTGAGAATTCAAATCTTCCTCACTGTGGGGTAAATCAGGGGAACTCCATCTGGAAGAGGAGTTTCAGAAATAGCAGAATCACATATCAAACCTCGATTGACCCAAAACGGCCGTCAAAAAAGGGCGCAGCAACACTGGAAGATAGGTACTGTGGGTCTTCGAAATCTTCCGTCAGTAAAGAGTCAACATCGGAATAAAGAGCTCCAAATATTTGGCAAATCTCAATTGTATCTCAATCAGATCAGAGCTCTACCCAAGATAGCACCAATGCGCTCTAAACTGGAAGGCCTTGACTTAGAATGTGCAATGAGCGGAGAAGCATCAGCGTTATGGTTGAGTAGCCTTACTGATCTTAACTTGGACTGTAATCACTAGGAGCTGACATAGAGGATGGTTCTGTTACGAAGAATCACTTGTAAGAGTCATGAGCGGATAGATCCCTATCAACGTAATCAGACGTAACAACTTCATGATTCAGTACACCATGGTGTGAAACAACTTCCCCGTAATCCAAAGGTTATAGTTTCTTCAACTCGACACTTGGAGAAATCATCCTCTGTAGGCCTTGATTTCATAATAATGACTGACATCGACCAATTCGTCTTTAAATGGAGGAATCATAATCAGAGGCAATGTCATCTATACTAGAGAAAAAAGTTGCTGTCTCTATTTGAAAAACATTGAGATGAGAAAAGAAGCCACTTTTTCATGCTACATGATCAGGAACTTGGTTAATAGTTTATGAGAAGATCTCCACTAAGTCGTGAACCCGAAAAAAATCCTTCCGATCATAGACCTAGATCCTAGACGTGAAAAACTCATGAAGGAGAGCCTATAGATTTTCGATAGTCATGGCTAGAATAAACTTAATGACCATACTAAACTTGTGTGAGACTTTGTAGGCGTTAGAGGAGCAAGTATTCAAATAATAGAGCTATCCTGTCCGCGAGAAAAGGCGGCGGCAGAGTGATGACTGGCACGCTCTCTTATCAATCAATCATGGTCTAAATTCGCACTTCTTTCAGAAGAATCATCGTCTACGGAGACTATCGCTGGAAGACTGCGTAGGGTGACGGCGCCCCTGGAAGGGGAGCGATTTGTATAGAAGATACGTACAGTAGATCGATCATTATCCTTCTAGTACCAGATGAATATACAGATGGAGAAAAACTCATTCTGGATATACGACGACGGCTAGTCGGATTAACTGAACGGGACGGAGACGGGAAACATGAAGTGAAGCGATAGTGAACGAACCGCGTTGACCCGATGGAGAAGAAGTGGGTGGTAGTTGTTATAATTTGAATTTGAAGAACTATGATGGCGGCCGACGGTTGAATCGACGGGAGGAAAACCGGTTGAATAATTCCCACCCGGAGAACCACGAGACGGCCAGAAACAAGAAAGTTATCTATCTGGCGGACTGGGGACCGGACAAACCACTGTAGACGTTGTAGGTGTGGACTCTGCATAGGGGAGAGCTAAACCTGGCCAAGGAATAAGCCCACTTAAAGCAATAACGGCATTTTTTTTTAAATATATTTAAATAAATGGCCCTGAGGGCTAGCGCGGGGGAACCATGTGAAGGGATAACACATAATATAGAGCTGATGATACTATATGTAAACAGCCTTCCGAATTGCCACTCCTTATAAATCTTCCGAATTCCACTACTTAGCAAACTTCCGGTTCCGGTCTAAAGCAAAATCTAAACTGCCCAACACATATCATCCAAAAGCTCCGACGACCGTTAGTAAGAGGTTGGTAGATGTTTATTCAGATATAACTACATAAACAAATTGCCGAAAATCGGCGATATAAAGGGGAAAATATTATGTTTACTTATCCATAAAAAATTTCAAAACATGGCCCCAACTGAGACACCAAAAAGAGCAGGGTTCTGACGCCAGTGACCGTCATATGGTCGGGCGTACCGATGATAGCATGGGACCTAGCTACTAGGCATGGGCGCACCAAAATTTTTAATGTGGCATTAGGGGTGTCTGAAGGCCTTTTTGAGCACAAAAATGCACTAGTTGGATCATTTCGTAATGTATAAAATGGATAAAATAGAACAGTCATTAAAATTTCAATCAGACAATTTAGATCCCTTAGAAAAAAGTATTTCAAGGTATAATGCTCCTTCTACAGGGTGTATCAAGAAACTTGTGCATAGAATACTGCTGACCCTGAACTCGATATGTTCATTGAACCGTAATTTTTCTGACAAAATCGTAATACTCATGTTTTATACTACATATTCTGAAAAAATTAAAGAAATCGCTTAAAAAGGAAGCAGATATGAACGGTTTTGTACACCTTACCATTTTTCTCCCATTCAAATGGAGTTCACACAGTAAACCATATTTTGTGTAAACAAATAGATACCTCCGGCCCATCCAGGAGCAATTTTCTCAACATGTTACAGCATTTTTTAGAGTATGTTGAAAAAGGACAACAATCCACTCATGTAGGACTAACCCTGGGTTAAACACGGGTCTATTTAGGCTCCATTCGGGACTACCAGCCTATTATTTTTTTTCCAACTATTGTTTGCACAAAAAAATCTGCAAACTGATATGGATCAGAAAAATGGATCGATAGCATGTTTAAACAGATTTGAAACAGGTTTTGGATGAGTGTTCTTTGCATAAAAATATTGCACAAAATCAACTTGATCAAATGAAACTTTCATTGATCAATGACATGTTTTAAAACGAATTTGAAACAAGTATTTTGGATAAGAGTTTTTTCTTAACAAAATTGCACAAATAACACTGTTCTAAAGACATTTTAATATTGCTCTTGCCTTCTCCACAATGTCAAGTTTCAAAATGTTATAAAATTTGTCTTTCAGCTTACGGCAATTGTTATATAGCCTCCATTTTTCTGATTAAACTTTTAAAAAGGAAAGAGTTCCATATGTACCCCCCTCATATATATTTACATGATACAAAATTTATTTTAATATTGGCCTTGTTTCATCAAAATGGAATAAACAGCTAAAATAATTAAATTTTATGTTGCATGTAAATATATGAGGGGGTACATATGGAACTCTTGCCTTTAAAAATATTATTTTCTCAATTTTGAGAAAAGATTTCTCACGGGAAAAGTACTTTGTTACTATAAAAGAGAGAAAGGGCAATACCCCTAGTTTGTTTTTGCTAAGTGCACCTGTTTAGATTGCACAATAGGGGAAGTGGGGAATTCCCCAAGAATGCTAAACTTAGAAATTGAGTCAACTTGTTTGAGATCAAAACATTGTAAGATCAGGGAATTCCCCCACAAAGTTATATATGTGAAGTGATGTAATTCAGGTAATGTCTATTTTTAGACTGGGAACTTTGTGAAGTCAGTATATATTTGAGATTTGAGTTGAGTCTCACCGTCAGCAGTTGCAATCAGCTATGCAGTATGGTTATAGCTAGTTTTATCTACAATAATGGTAGTATGCTCCACACAGTGCCAGGATTTATTATATTTTCAATTCCATGTGAGCAGAGTGCTGTAATTATTCTACTGTCGCCTTCGACAAAAACCGGCTGGTGGGCATGGCCTTGGCTGCGAAGATTAACTCATCGACCTCATCTTATCCCAGCATGGTTCTGGGAACCATAGAAACTGAGAATTCAAATCTTCCTCACATGTGGGGTAAGACGCAGGAATCCATCTGAGAAGGGCAGTCTTCAGAAATAGCAGAATCACATCTCAAACCTCGTGACCCAAACGTCCGTCAAAAGGCGCAGCACCAGTGTAAGATAGTATGTATGTCTTGAAATCTTCCGTCAGGTAAAGAGTCACATCGAGTAAGGAGCTCCCTAAATCTGGGAAATCTTCAATTTCGTATCCTCAAGCAATCAGAGCCTCTACCAACAGCTATCAATCACCAATGGCGCTCTAACCTGGAAGTGCCTGACTGAATGTGGCCAATGATCCCGGAGTAGCATCAGCCGTACGGTTGAGTACCTTAATTATCTTAACTGGACTGTAATCACAGGAGGCTGACATCGAGGATGGTTCTTTGTTCGGATAATCACTTGCTAGAGAGTCATGAGAGATAGATCCCTATCACAAACATACGTAAACAACTTCGGATTTTCAGTCCACCAGTGGTGTGTGAAACAGACTCCCGTAACACAGGTTTTATAGATTCTTAACTCTAGCCTTGTAGAAATCATCCTCTTTAGGGCCGGTATACCTAAAATGACTGACCTACTCGACCAATTCCGCATCTTAACTGGAGGAATCATAATCAGAGGCAATGTCATCATATACTTAAGAAACGTTTTCTGTCTCTATGAAACATTGATGAGAAGCCACTGTTTTCATGTCTAACAGGATCAGAACTTGGGTCGAAATAGTCTTATGAAAAGAATCTCCACTAAGTCTGTTGAACCCGACGAACCTTCCCGATCATGGAACTTGATCCCTAGACTGTGAAGGAACTACACTGAATGAGAGCCTCTAGATCTTCGATAGTCTGGCTGAATAATCTTAATGACCATACTTACTACTTGTGTGATGACTTGTATGGCGTAGATGAGAAGTATTCTAATAAATAGGAAAGCTATCCTGTCCCGAGAACGTCGGCAGTGAATGACTGGAACGCCTCTCTTATCTATTCATCATGGGGTCTAAATTCGCACTTCTCTCAGAGAGCATCGTCTACGGAGACTATCATGGAAGACTTGCGTAGTGTACTGCGAACCCTGGACGGGGATGCGATGTATAGAGATAAGATACGTACAGTATATCATCCTTATCCTTTCCTAGTACCAGATGAAATACAGATGTAGAAAAACTCCTTCTGGATAACGAACGACGGCCTATCGATTAACTTGAACGGAAGGAGAACGGTGAACACCATGCCGCTGAGACATAGGGGACGACCCGAACGGTTGACCGCGATGGGAGAAGTGTAGTATAATTTGAATTGAAGAACTATGATGGATGGCGCCCGACGGTTGATCGACGGAGGAACGGTAGAATCATTCACACACGGAGAATCCACGGAGACTGCCCGAGAGTTATCATATTGTAACGGACTGGTGACCGAACCACTGTAGTCCGTTGTTCTAGGGTGTTTGGACTTCATATGGAGAGCTAAACCTGGCCAATGAATAAGCCCACTTAACATCCGCAGAACGAGCAGCGCGAATTAAATAAATGGCCTGATCTCGCGGGCAACCATGTGAAGGGAAAATACATAATAATTCGCTACTTATGTAAACACAAGCTTGGTCCGAATTCCACTCCTTATAAATCTTCCGAATTCCACTCCTTAGCAAATTTCCGGATTCCGGTCTAAAGAAAACATCTCAAACTGCACCAACACATCATCAACCAAAACTCCGACGACCCGGAGTAGAGGTACAGGTTTATTCGATATTAAATACATAGAAAATTGCCGATAAATCGGCGATAAAGGGAAAGTATTATGTTAATTATCCCATAAAAAATTTCACATTGTGCCCAACTGAGTACAAAAACCACAAAAAGAGCAAGGGATTCTGGATCGCCAGTGACGTCATATGGTCGGGCGTATACCGTGCTAGCTGGGACCGCTACTAGTAATGGCGCACCAAAATTTTTAATGTGTCATTACAGGGGCTGTCGGAAGGCCTTTTGGTGAGCAAAAATGCACTAGTTGGATCATTTTAAAATGTATAACCAAATGGCTCAAATAGAACAGTCATAAAATTTCAATCAGACAATTTAGATCCCTTAAAAAAAGTATTCAAGTATAATGCTCCTTCCTACATGGGTGTATCAAGAAACTTGTGCATAGAATACTGCTGACCCGGAACTCGATATGTTCATTGAACCGTAATTTTTCTGACAATCGTAATACTCATGGTGTTTTAAAAACTACATATTCTGAAAAAATTAAAGAAACATCGCGTTAAAAAGTAGCAGATATGAACGGTTTGTACACCTTATTACGCATTTTTTCCTCCTTTTCCCGCCGTCCCATTCAAATGGAGTTCACACAGTAAACCCTATGTGTGTAAACAAATAGATAACCCCTCCGGCCCATCCAGAGCAATTTTCTCACCTTTTACCTAAGAAGCACAGCAAATGGTATTATCATTGTAAGAGGTGAGGAAGGAAAGGGGGAACGGGGAAGGGGGGGGGGGTGGAGGGTTTAGGGAGTGACGGATATAGGAGGGGGGGGGAAGAGCAGGGAAAGGGTAGGGGAGTGGTGGGGGTGGGGGGAGCTCGCTAACAACAGCACATTTTTAGAGTAATGTTAGAAAGGACAACAATCCACTCATGTAGGACTAATAACCCTGTTTTTAAACCCGGGTCTAACGTTAGACTCCATTCGGATACCAGCCTATTATTTTTTTTCCAACTATTTTGTTTGCACAAAAAAATCTGCAAACTGATATGGATCAAAAAATGGATCGATAGCATGTTTAAACAGCTGTTGAAACAGGTTTTTTGATGAGAAGTTTCTTTGCATAAAAATATTGCATAAACAAAATCAACTGATCAAATGACACTTTCTTGATCATGACATGTTTTAAACAAGATTGAACAAGTATTTTGGATAAGAGTTTTATTCTTAACAAATTGCACAATACACACCTGTTTCTAACGCCATTTAATATTGCTCTGCCTTCTCTCCCAATGTCAAGTTTCAAAATGTTATAAAATTTTGTCTTTCAGCCCATCTTACGGCAATTGTTTATAGCCTCCATTTTTCTGATAAACTTTTAAAAAGGAAAGAGTTCCATATGTACCGACCCAACCGCAACCCCCTCATATAGATTTACATGATACAAAATTTATTTTACTCTTGGCCTTGTTTTCTCAAAAATGGAATTAAACAGCTAAAATAATTAATTTTATTATGTGCACGTGTAAATATATGAGGGGTACAATATGGAATTCTTGCCTTTAAAAATATTATTTTCTCTCAATTTTGATAAAGATTTTTCCTCACGGGAAAGAACTTGTTTACATCAAATAAGAAGGGCAATACCCCTAGTTTTGTTTTTGCTAAGTTTACCTGTTTAGATTGCACAATCAGGGAAGTGGGGACTGCCCCAAGAATGCTAACCTTAGAAAAAATTGAGTCAGGTCAACGTTTTGAGATAAAACATTGCAACATCAGGGAATTCCCCCACAAAAAAGTTAATATTGAATTGATGTAATTTCAGGTAGTGTCTTTTTTTATACTGGGAACTTTGGTGAAGGTCCAGTATATCTGAGATATGAGTTAGGTCTCACCGTCAGCAGTTGCAATCAGCATGCAGTATGGTTGTAAAGGCTAGTTTTAATCTACATAATGGTAGTATGCTTCCACGCGTGCCAGGATTAATTATATTTTCAATTCCATCTGAGCAGAGTGCTGTAATTATTCTACTGTCGTCCTTTGAAGCCCGAACTGCTGGGAATCAAATTAGGTTTCCAAATTGTGGACAGATGAATTCGTGGGGATTATCTTTGACTGGTATACTGTGGAATATTAGAGACGTTGAGGGACTTCTGAACCTTGTCGTCTTGAAACTGCTGGAACAAAGTTAAACGTCAGACTGAGAAATTCCCATGGAATAATTACCTGAGGAATTATAAGCGTGACTTTGCAAGCTTCATTTGAAGACTTCGCTGTGAGGACATATCATCGATGAAAACGCCACTGCTTCATGTGACAACTACTTGGACATTAGTTTTGGAGACATTAAGTAATCTTCACTATTCGTGTATTATATATTATACGTGTGTTTTGGACAACCAATTCTTGAAAACAATACAAATCATTAAAATCTGTCTATATAAAATTAGATCACTTGTGCACAAGGCTCGTTTATTGTTTGCAAGGTATTTCTGACCTGTAGACGTCTAAGAGACGTCATAACAAAATTTGGAGCTCGTCCTTGGGATTGTATTGAGATAAATTTGAGTCCTTAATTGTTTTCAGAATTTACACCCTAAAAGTTGTTATATATTGGTAAACATTGATGCACATTTTAGCATAACAAATTTTGTGTGTATCACATGTACTACCATTGTAGTTTGGGGTTCAAGTTAGTATAATTGTGTTGTAAGAATACAATCACATGGATTGATCCGAAGTTTCATAGGGCAAATAACCTTGAGAAGTTTGATGACTGAGAAACCCTGAGTTAATGAAACTAACCTAGCCAAGCATTAGGACTTGAGGCAAACATGCTATGAGAAAGCAAAGTCATCAAAATAATTTGATTGAAAGTTTGTCCAGGAAGATGTGTGGGATAGTTCATTTTTTGGAAAAGATAGAAGAGGTTCTGAAACAGTGGGCCATCAGTTATGCATCAGTTAAAGAGAACTGAAAAGTCCAAAAGGATTGGAATAGAATTTAAAAGATGGAAATGGAACAAACAGAAAGAAATTGAGACGAAGCAAAAAGAAATTGATGCAAATTCAAAGGACCAGAAAGAAAAGGAAATTTGAATTAGAAAAAGAAAAAGTGCAAGTGTCAAAAAGAGTCTCCAAAAGAGATGGAATTGAAAATTGAAAAGGAAAAAGAATTGTAAAAGGAAAATTGCAAAATGAGATGAAACAAAAAGAGCTGAAGCTCATCTAGAGTTGGAAAAATTGGACCAACAGGGGCTAGTCATCCAGACTCTTCCACCCTCTGTTTTGGAATTCGCTAAAATATTATCGCCTGGTTTCCAAAATTCAGGAACAGAAGTAGAACAAAGACTTCTTACCACACTTCGAGAACCTGCCAATAGCTTGAAAATGGCCCAGGAATCTTGGACTTGTTGCTACAGTCAGTGTTCATATGTAAAGCCCGAGAAATATAGATCGCCATGTCATTATAGACAGATGTAGTGATTATAATGAGGTTAAGCAGGCAGTCTACAAAGCATATGAATGGGTGCCCCGATGCATAATAGACAAAAATTCAGGTCTTGTCAGAACATTAAGGATGACCAGACCCATGTTGAATTTGCCGTGTAAAGGAACAAATGTTTGATCGCTGTCTATTCTCTCAAGACGTCGGGCACCATTTTGGTTCAACTGTAGGGAGTTGATGTTATTTGAGGAAGAGTTCAAAACAGTGTCTACATCCAGATATCAAAACACTCCTGGATGAAAACAAAAAACAAAATTGACAGTTTTGCCCGTGAAGCCTGTAAAGGGCCGACGATATGCTTTGACTCATAGGCCTATCCAATAATTTACTAAGTACAGCAATAAGTCGGTTCAAACAAGCATTCATGGTAGCACTCAGGTGGGGAAATCCCAGTCAGGTTTCCATGAAAAGGTGAGTAAAGAAAGTAAATGGTGCTAATCAAAAGCGTGGTATGGGCCGCAAATCACAGGTTCCATGCATCACTGTAATAAGCCAGACATACAAGGTCACGGTGTTTTTGGGAGAAACATGGCTATCCACCCAAAATAGAGAGAGCAAAAGTGAGTCCAAACCAATAGTTTGTGCCGTTTACTTCTTGAGGTCAAAATTTCATTCTTCTGTTGAAAAACCAGACAATTCCACAAAAGGGAATTGACACAGAAAAAGTCAGGATGACTTAGCCTTTGTTTTTGGAGGGATTGTGTCGTTTTCAGGTGATAATTTAGATCCAAAACCCATTAGATCATGCCGGGCCACGTGCCTGCGCACAGTCTCCTGATCTTGGAAGATGCACTTCCATGTGATATTGAGAGTTCCACCGGAACTGATGATTGGTCAGGGGATCGGTATGGATTGGTTATTGTTTCCTCTCCACAAAATGAATTTGAATCAGACTTGGGGTTGTTCATGGAATCCTGTCACAGATTGTGTGTTATACAAGAACCCCGTAAAAAGGGGTATCCATGTTGTTCGGGAATGATTTGGCAGGGGGAAAGTACTGCCCTTATCCCATAGTTTTCCCAGGTGCCCTGTAACAGTAGAATAAATTTGATGAGGAAATAACTTTTCCCAGCATGTGCATAACTAGGTCAATACCAGAAAAGCCTCACGGAAAACATTGAGCAGGTGATGAGTGCAAACTACTCATACAATAATAGGGAAACGAGCGATCTGAGGATGACTTGGTCCAAATTTAGAGGATCTTTTCTCTCATTAGAGGAATTTTGGAGGTCGATCACTTCCCTCTCAAGGGAGACTAATGCCCGAGTAAATGAAAATCCAGCCCCTGAGCACAACAAAGTGACAGCGGTAAACAATGAAAATCCTGCCACTGAGCATAGAGTTAGGGACTGTAAAGGAGACCCTTGAGCCATGACAAGCTGGTAAATGATCAGTACAATGACCCAGCACTTAGGAAGGTAGGTGAGAGGGCATGACACTACAGGAAGCCGAGCAATCCTGTATGTTTCTACAAACAAATGGGTGTCCTCCATGAGAAAATGGCGACCACCTGATGCAGCTTGTAGATGCAGAATGGAAGGTTGTGCATCAAATGTAGTGCCACGAAACAAAAAAAAAAAGAACACGAAATAATCCATAGGGAAGTTGATATCCTAGCCCATAGTCCCCATGGCGGACACTTAGGTGTTAGTAAAACACATGACAAAATTGGAGCATTTTGGTGGCCTACACTCAGAAAGATGTGTCTGAGTATTGTAAGACTTGTCACACCACCCCACATGAATGGGGCAAGCCCAATCAGAGAATTCCTGCTCCCTTGCAACCATACCAGCATTTGATAGCCATTTAGTAGGGTTGTTAATAGATTGCGTGGGACCACTTCCAAAGACCAAGTCAGGAAATCAGTATTACTGACCATCATGTGTGCTTCCAAAAGATTCCCTTCCCCTGAGGCTATATCCTTGAGAAATATTATGGCACAAAATATTGTGAAAGCTTCTAACAAAGTTTTTTCACCCTAGTAAGCCTTCCAAAATCAATTCCTCTGATCAATGGATAAAATTTCATGTCAGTTTTTTTCCAACAAGTGATGGACCAGTTGGACCTTCCCAGTACAGTTTCTCGGCATACCACCCAGAATCCCAGGCGGCCCTAGAAAGGTACCACAAACATTGAAAACAATATCACAACCTATTGTTTTTGAATTTGAGAGGGATGTGGATTAGGGAGGTTATCTCCTGTTTATTGCTGACCATGGAGGCCTGTACAAAGTCCATTAGGATTATGGGTCCATTTGGTTGGTGTTTGGTCACAAAGTTTAGGGCCATGGAAACTACTGAAAGAAAAGCGGTTGGGTGAAAATCCTGATGTGAATTTGTTTTAGACTATGTGTTCAATTCAGACGCAGGCTCCAAAGAGCCACAGAAATTGCCAGCCAAAATGTCAAACATAGCCAGGCAAAAATGACAACATGGTATGACAAAGATCCAGAACAGAGTAGGTCAAAAGTGATAAAAGTTTTTGGCACTTTTTCCAATACAAGGGCATCCTTTGCAAGCAAGTATTCTGGACGCAATAGATTGAGACAAGTGGAGACCTTTACTATGTGATCAAACCACCAGGTAGACATAAGTCGACAATTATGTCACATAAATATCTCAAAGATATAATGAAAGAGATGATGACCTAAAGCCTGCATGTGTAATTTCATCCAGAGTTAGTGAAGATTGTACAATGATGATAATCGCAGAGTCAGTACATGAACAAAAGGGGGACAGCACGGCTAAACACAGAATGATTATGGTGTCAATTTGCAAATTCCTGACATACTTGCAATTTAGACAAAGAACTAGTCATCTACCCAGCAAAATCACAAGGTGATTGAAAGAGTTTAATTCATGAGTGGTAGACGCAATTTCTCGTATGTACCTAGTGGACACATGTCTAACCAATGACATTGAAGTAGGTTACTCCGACCTGTAAGCAACATCCTTATAGGATGAATCAAATCAAGTTGCAACATATCGAAATGAGGTGAAATACAGTTTAGACAATGGAATAGTAGAACAAGCAATAGTGAATGGAAGTTCCCCATGTATTCTTGTTCCCAAACTCGATGATCATTTCGATTTGCCACTTATTGATGATTGCATAGATTGAGTTGGAAATGCCAAATTGTTAGCAAATTTGATTTGTTGAAGGGGTATTGGCAAAGTTCCCCTCACTGACCGTCGGCAAAAAATTTCAGGCCTTTTGTACTCCCGATGGCCTATACCAATACAAAAGAAGTGGCATTTGGTCCAAAAATTCCTCTGCCGCAACATTTCCAGAGATTAGTGAATACAAGAGTAGTTGCAGACATTGAAAATTGTGAAACCTATGTCGATGATCTCCCTTGTGGTACAGTGACACATGAGACAGCTCCATCAATTCTTTGAGAAATTATCTAAAGCAGGTTTGACTGTGAATCTGGCTGAAAAGTGAATTTTTGCCATGCAAATGTCACCTACTTAGGGCATATTGTAGGATAAGGGCAAAGTAGGCCATCACTGCAAAAGTTGAATTGAGAAATTCCCCACGCCACAGAGCAAGAGAGATCTCATGAAATTCTTACGTATGGTCGGGTATTACAGAACTACTGTCCAAATTTCTCAGAAATTGCGGGTCCGCTGACGCACCTTCTGAAGAAAAACGCAAAAGGTGTTGGTCAGAGCAATGGCCAAAAAAGGCCCCCCGTTTTGATGAAAATTCAAATCTATTTTGATGAATTCGCCAGTTTTGATTGTGCCAAACTTTCAGAAACAATTCAATTCGCAGTTGATGCCAGTGATGTAGGCTGTGGTGGCGTTCTCATGCAAGCGGATGAAAATGACGTAGATCCTGTATGTTTCTCTAAGAAGTTTGACAACATCAGAGAAACAATTTGACTAAGAAATGTCCTTGCATGCTAGTGTCTATTGCAATTTTGAAGTGTCTTGAGCCAACCGTGCAACCCAGTTCTTAGTGTACACGGATCACAATCCGTTGACTTTCATACATCCACCAGATGATAATCTTTATAATACACACTGGATTATTCATTTCTGTCATGTACGATCTGTTATAGGCTGAATAATAACTGAAACTGAGATGAAAAACAGAATCAGAGACTTGTCAGGTGGCGGTACTCTATACAAGACAATCTGGACTAGACTATCAAAGGACACGATAAGGTTTTGGCAGATGCCTTTCCCAGAGCTGCCTAAATTTTGTTCAGAATTAAGTATTACAAAGATTTACAAATGTAATAGAGACTGAGCAGGAATGCAGAACATAATAAAAATGTAAATTTGCCCTGGTAACTGTATTTAAAATAACCACAAAATGGTTAAAGGTATCACGCCAGATTTTGGAAAATTTTCTTTCATTCACATTTTCTTTTAAGGGGAGGATGTAATAGCCTCCATTTTTTCTGATTAAACTTTCTAAATATTATTTTCTCTCAATTTTATTTGACAAAAGATTTCTCACGGGAAAGTACTTTGTTGTTTACTATAAAGAGAGAAAGGGGAATAGCCCTAGTTTGTTTTTGCTAAGTGCACTGTTTAAGAATTGCCAAATAGGGGAATTGGGGAATTCCCCCAGAATCTAACTTAGAAACTGAGTCAACTTGTTTGAGATCAAAACACGTGTAAGATCAGGGATTTCCCCATAAAGTTATATGTAAGTGATGTACTCAGGTATGTCTATTTTAGACTGGGAACTTTGTGAAGTCAGTATATTTTGAGATTTGATTTAGGTCTCACCGTCAACAGTTTGCAATCAGCTTATGCATTATGGTTATAGCTAGTTTTATTTATCGACAATATGGTAGATATATGCTCCACTCAGTGCAGGATTATTAGTTATTTTTCAATTACATGTGAGCAGAGCGCTGTAAAGTATTCTACTGACTGGGCCGAAAGTGCTGGAATCAAAATATGTTTTCCAATGTGGACAGTAGAAATCGGGTGATTATCTGGACTGATAGACTGTGGAATATAGAGACGTCGAGGGACTTCTGTAACCTTGTCCTTCTGAACTGCTGGACAAAGTTAACTTCAGAACTGGGAAGCTCCCATGGAAATATTACCTGAAGGATTATAAAAGCGGACGTTGCAAGCTTTCATTTTGAAGTCTTCGCTGGAGGCCATATCATCGTTGAACTAAAATAACTGCAATGCTTCATGTTGACATTACTGGACATTCTTGAGGACCATAAGTATATACTATCTTAACTAATCTGAGTAATTATTATTATATGTGTTTGGACATAACCAAATTCTGAACCCAATTACAAATAATAAAATCTGTTATATAAAATTTAGATCACTTGGAACGGCCCCGTTTTATTTGTGTTTGCAAGGTATTTCTGACCTTAAACGTCTACGAGACGTCATAAACACAATGTTTAGTTAGTTATACCAAAGTTTTAAATCTGGCATTGTTCCGATAACGAGGGTGGCCGGATTAACCTTACACTCAGAAATAATGCTGTGTGAGGATTTATTGGAGCAAAAAAGAAATTGACCGGATGCCCTCCTTCCTGATTTCAATCACAGTTTTCGGCGTGGCCTAGCCTTTGGGCAACCACGGCCACCACGCAAGGCAGCCTTGTGCTTGATGGCCGCCATTAGCTTCCAGAGCTGACGGCCCTGGTAGGTAGATCTTTCTTTTTCATTCTACCAGGTTCAACAGCTACCCTCCTCATCAGAATTCCTTATAAATCTGATGGGGGTGATAGTTTAGCCACTGACAATCTGCCTTGGGACAGGTAGTACCGGTTACAAGGATACCAGTAGCAGGCCTCAAATGGGACAAGGTTTAAAAATAGTTAATTTAGAGGAATCGTGTTTTCGATATCTTAGGACCAGGGTGGGTAATTGAATCTTTGACTGTTTGCAATAGCTTTACAATGCTTTAAATAATAACAATATACAATTCATGCACGATTTATCATCGAATCACTAATCTGATTTCAATGTACTCTTGTGAGCAAAGGGTCAGAAAGGTGAGTTAATATGGATAACATCGAAAAAAAAAAACATAACGGCCAAATCAAATTTTTCTTGCTTTGGTTGGTCTATTCACCAGTTAATTTTCAACACCTAATTCTTTTACTGTTTGAGTAAATATGGAATATTAAAGACAATAGGTCAAGCTTAGCTCGATTTTCTGATTGAGTATTTTATACAATCATGGGGGGAACATTTTTTGATATGGTGTCCCCCACCCTGCGTCCCCCACGATTGACGCCAATGCTGCTGACTAGGCAAAACAAAATCTCTTTAAATGTATGTTAAATGAACTTAGCTGAAATTACCACTTGCTGTATCATGATCAAAAATTTTGTTGTACAACCTACATGTGCTAACCAATGGGCTTGAAGTTGATTACACCAACTGTCGTTAATCAGACGGTCCTTGTTGCCAAAGAAGTAGGGAACGATTTCATGTTGTATTAGCGAAAGTGGCCAAAATTCAAAAACCACTAGATGACCACTGATCCAAAATCTGTTTCAACTCATTTCATGACCAAAGGTTGCAGCAGTTATTACTCACCAAGGTGTGGAAGGGGGATATTGTTTATTTTATTACATGTATACTTCCGAAGGATCCACTAGTGCATTTTTGTGCCTCAAAAAGGCCTTCAGACCACCCCGTAATGCCACATTAAAAATTCGGTGCGCCCATGGCCAAGATACTGTCCCATGCTAGTTTTCATCGGTACGCCCAACCATATGAGTCACTGGCGTCCAGAATCCTTGCTCATTTTTGTACCTTCCCCAGGCTCCACTTGGGGGAAGGGCCTGGAGGAGGGTTACTAGTATTTGATCCTTTTGTAAGTAATACTATAAAATATAACATTCTCACAACCTTGGTGAGTATATCTATTTTTATCCATTTATACATTACGAATGATCCCACTAGTGCATGACTGCCAACACTGGTCACTAGGTGGAAGGAAGTGAGCCGGTAGTCTCATTGTAGCGGGGTTTCTCGCCATGTGAAGTTTTTAATGGAAGCTGAATAATTTTGCCCCAATATACGCCATATATATATAAACATGAGTAACATGTTAAACATCAGCACATCTGTATCAAAGCACTAAAAGTTATAATAAATCCATGCAACTCCTCACCTTATGAGCTGTTTGATAAGGTTGCATGGCATCCCTCCCCTCTTACTCTGACTGCTTTGCTGACAGTATGGTTTTTTTGGCCACTATTCTGGTTAATGTATGACGTCCTTTCATATAAATATTCTGAAACATTGTAGGCGTCCCTCCATCCTGCTGCTTCATTATATCAGATTGTTCACTCCTAAGTGAAAAGCCCAAGAATGTTGCCTGACTTCTAGATGGATGAGGAGGGAAAATAGAAGAAGGGAAAAAAATGGTAAGGTGGGGATGGCCTTGAAGGTAGAATAGGATAAGAAGGGTGAGCTCGAAGTAGAAGGTGGGAATTAAGTGAGAGAGAGGGTGAGTGAGGGGTGAGAAAGGTGGGGAAGGGAGGTGGGGTGGGTAGATGTGGCAGGTCTATAGGGTGCGGGGACTGTGGGGTGGGGGGGGTGTGGGATAGCTAAGTGCTGGAGGTGAAAAATTTGGGGAGGGAAGGACAGAAGATGGGAAATTATCAATGAGCATGCGGGTTAAAGGCGATGTTACTGTCCAGTGAGTGCGAGGCGTTCACTTTCCCAAGTCACCAGAGATAGGGAAGTGACCCAGCGTGAAAATGTTTGGCTTTGGTTGCAGTTTGTACGGTAATTAGTTGTAGTGATGAAGAACGTGGTCGGATATTGAGGAATCCATAGATTTCCTTAAGACGCAGTAGGTTATCATATGTCGGAGAGCTCTGCTGGGGCAACCAGCGTTAATCTCCAGGATCAGTAGTAATTCTGGGAAGCTCTGGAAGAATATAGGCTGAGGTTGCATAATTTGAGTGTCTGTGTTTTGGTCATGAACCGGCACGAGGAAGTAGAGTGACATAGTGAAGAACATTGGAGAATCTCATTAATTCTTATTGTCGGTAGATAACGCCTTGATTTCCCTGAACATCATCTGGTATATGCAGGTCATCAGAAGGAATGCTGTCCTTGCTAGTCAAATCGAGAAGCAGTGGCTTTGTCCATGGTTTTCAAACGGTTCGCTGGCGACGTACTGAAGGAAGTTAACAATTATATACACGCGTATTTTGTACCACTATTTATAGATTAGTTTTGCGACTTGGTACGGTTGGAATTCACTCGGCTTGACCACACTTCACTGAAAATGTAAACACATTTCTCAGCCATTTTGTACAGCGGTGATTTATTAGTGTGAAAGGTCACAGGTAAAAGCAGCTCAACTAACAGAGACGATTTGTGTGTAGTGATGGTAAAACATAGAAGCAGACGACGCTCTACGTGCTATGCAACTATAGCAAAATACACTACATTAGCCACGTCTCCAACGATGCAGAATGCGGATCAACCTTATGTATTTTGTCACCGGACGTTGAAGCGTCGAAGTTTACTATAGAAAAATAGTGGAGGTTGGCTTCCTTACTTGCTCCCTCCGCCAGGGAGGCAGCTTCTTCTGGAAAAACCTTTGCGTTTGAAGACGAGCTTGAGAGAGAGGCCACACAGTCAAGTGTTGAGATTTAGCCTTTGGAGCGACACCCTTTTGTTTCTTCCGTCACCCACGATTTTGCCTTAAAGGAATCAGTCTTGGATGGTCATCCAACAAGCTGACCAGTCTTAAAAACCAAACCTGACGTGGCCAAAATGGGGCTACAAGCAGTATCTTACTTGACCATGATTGCTGTAACTTTGTTAGTACCTTCGCCAGAATTGTTAATGGTGGAAAGACGTATGCAATCAGGTTCTCCCAACTTATTGTAAAGCAGTCTCTCACCCAGGCTTTCTCGTCCGCTAGTCACGTGCAGAATGTTGGGAGCTGGTAATTCTTGTTGTATGCAAACAGATCTACTATGGGCCTGTAAAGTCTTTGAAAAATCATCTGGCATACACGGCTGTTGAGATGCCACTCCACAGTTGATACCGAATAAGCTATCATTTTGGCTGATTTTCCTTTGGAAAAGCTGTCTTCTAGACAGTTGATAACTTTAGGTAGATGTTCCGCCTTGAGGGTAGTTGAATGATACTGGCACCAAGTGAGGAGGCGGATGGTTGTTCCTCCTTGGTGGTTGATGTAGGCAACTACAGTGGAATTGTCTGATCTGATTTTCACTGACTTCCCAGAAACCATCTGTTTGAATCGCTTAAGAGCGTGTTAGACCGCTAGCAGCTCTAGTATATTTATATGGAGATTCCTTATTAACTTCGACCATACTCCCTTTATTTTGTGGGATCTCATGCATGCTTCCCAACCTATCTTCGAAGCATCCGTCGTGGTAATAACTCGATGAGGTATCTTGTGGAAACCTCTTTCCCACAATAAGAATTCTTGTGTTGCATAACCATCGTAGATGCTACACGATCCTTGGCTTTAATGGAACTAGACGGTGTAGATCGTGACGTTAGTTTCTGTAGTAATCCCGAAGGTGTAACTGGAGCAGTCTCATCCACAACTTGCAGAAGGGTAGAAGGTCTACTAAGCTTGCCAGCATTCCTTTGCAGCGGAGCCATAGATGAGCAGGAGATAAATTCCTCTTCAGAATTAGAAATATACTATCTCACAGTTTCGAGATTCTCTCTTCTGTAGGAAAAACTTTGGTTTTCTTCAAGTCCAGAATTGCTCCTAAAAACTCCGGCTTCTGACTTGAGATGAGATTAGATTTCTTTGGTTTATCCTGAAACCCAGCTCTTTCACCGTCTTCATAACCAAAGTAAACTGACTTCTCAGACTCGATTAGCTTGAAGCTACAAACAACCATTCATCGAGATAGACAAATATTTGGATACCCCTCCTTCTCAGATGTTCTGCCACTGTCTTCACTAGTCTTGTAAAGGTAAGGAGTGCAGTAGAAAGTCCGAATGGCAGAGCTCGAAATTAGTAAGACTGGTTGTCTAAACTGAAGCGAAGCCACCTTTGATGAGGAAAAAAACTGGAACATGAAGGTAGGCGTCTTTAAAATCCAATGTCGCACCAAACCAGCCCTTCTTCAACTCTTTGATGACAGCTGAAAGAGTTACCATTCTGAAAAGCCTCGGACGAATATATCTGTTCAGCGGTCTGAGGTCTCCTGTTTTCTTCAATGGCAGGAAGAAAAACGAATAGAATCCTTCCATATACTTTCTTATTGGAAAAATAGCATTTTTCCTAACAATTCTTTCACTTCGTTTTACAAAATCATAGCCTTTAATGTCTCTTTCGGCATAGGCGTAGAGCAAAAACTGACTTTCATCAGCGGTAAACTGCAAATGGTAATCTTCTGAAGTTGTTTGAAGAACCCATAGATCCGAGGTTATCGACCGCCACGCCGGGAGGAATAACTTCAGATGCTTCTCCACTGCCGTCATAGGTAGGTAGGAGTCAAATGTATCTTCTTCTCCTACTCGCGCCACGTCTGGCGCCTCTACGTCTGGAGTAGGAAGAATAACTTCTGTACTGTCTAGAGCCTCTATAGTTGGATTTGCTGTCCTAGAGTCGTAGCCCGACTACTGAAAGGAACCTCTGTCCCTTCTGTAGGCAGGATAATAACTAGGAGCGGAAGTCCTTCTGCGAAAGCCATAAGCGTAAGGTCTGTA
>JAMKCH010015361.1:0-24553 GCA_023653785.1 Ophioderma brevispina | reverse complement strand
ATATGCAATTTGTACGCCCTATTTTCAGAAATTCGACCAATTTCAGCCTAAATTTGGGCAAAATTAAGTAAATTGGGCAATTTCTCGCGCTAGCGCGATATTGTGTCAAGTTCACCCGACGACTGAGAATTTGCCCCCTATGGCGGATGACTTGGAATTTAGCCCTGTGGATCGACTGCCTCGGTACGCCAATGCTTGTTACCTGTTCACTCAACTGTGAATTGGTCAAAACAGCGCCAACCTCTAGGACAATATCTGCATAAGTAGGTATTTAGAAGCATTCTTGACATCATTTTGCATAGAATATCTCATGGAATATGTGAATGGGAAAGATAAGACAGTAAAATAGTGTGGGTTGTTGAAGCGGCTGATTGGATGCAAGGAAGAACTTAGTGGCATTTGTAAAATCCCAATATTAGACAAGTGCACTTGTTCCGGTTTCAATTTAAAATTATGATGGCCTGTTTCAAGATTTGTCACCACATATGTGATGTGATTTGGAAAACCCGCCCAATGTCACTCTTGCTCATGAGTATTTTGCTTCCTTCAAGTTTTGTGTATTTTATTGAGCTACCTGAAATAGCCAGGGCCCAGTGACCACATCGGGCAAGTAGCCAGGATTCCGCACCCCCGGGTGCATATCATGGTGAATATCAACCCATATCATCGACTGGAAAATGCATATTGGACTCCATTTCTTTGTTCATCGTGAGAAGGTAATTTGGTCACGTGTACACACAAAACTGTCCCTAGCCTAATACAGAGTACCCGGTCACAAACGGTACACAAACTCAATGTAATGTACTGCATCTGAATTTAAAATTGTCAAGACCTTATTTATTCAAGTCCAAACGAAAACAAGCTGAACACTCCGATTATTTCTAGAAATGACGATATCATACGTCCTTGCCTAGACTCAGTCTCAACTTCCTAGACTCAAGTTACCAACCCCGGGGGAGCCAATGTATTCATTGGTGGATATGATGCGTGAACAAGAAAACGCGTAAGGGTCCCTTTTTTTCAGGCAATGTACACGAGTACATTGATTAGGGTATCAAAAACAGCAAAATATGGAAAAGGGTATGTTTTTTTCTAACTCTGAAATTGTGATGTATGTGTTTTACTGTTTAGGGTATGTAATGCTAACATTAAGCAGAGATCAAAATCATCCAAATTCTGTAAACAGAAAGTCCAGCAGAGCAAGATAATACAGGGGATATTAATGACACAATGCTTTGGCCTACTTGTTTAGGTAGCAAAAACGATAAAAATACTTGCTTAGGGTATGTTTTAACTTGTTTTGTCACGTGAAAATTACAGTTTAGGATACATTTGGAAGTTCCACATTCAAGCAACATATCCACCTTTGAATACAAGAGCCACCCCCCCCACCGGGTTACCATCCCCATTTACTGTACATTCTGATATAGAATATTACCTGAAAAATAGTTTCAAACTATAAATTAAAACATCAGTAATTCTCCCAAACCCAAACAATATTTTCATGATGTGAGAGTCAAACTGAGACACTACATCGCATGGACGGTCGTGGAGCATGCCATGTTGTACCAACATTGTTAACGTCCTCGATCATGTCGATTTAATTTAGATGATATTGAATCTCATTTATTAATTGTGATTTACAGTGGAAACTCGTTAGTACGAATCGCGGGGCGACTTTGAGCTCGTATTGTCCGGAATTCGTATTAAACTTCAGGTACATGTATCAAGATAATGTAATAAGCCAGGAAAATATGTCACCCCCCCCCCCCCCCCCCCAATCCCAGCAGAGAATAGCCTTAAAACCGGCATGCAGCGCTAGTCATGGCCGGTAGTCATGAGTTTGACTTGAAGCTTGCCAGGGGAATCACCGTAATTTGATTATACTTACACTTTCAGTGTTACATCAAATTTAATGTGATAAAAGTTACATTCTACTTAAAAATTAATTCATATTTTTAAAACTTTCATTTTACATCTGTATGTACACGATTTTACATAGGTAATCCTTTCGAAACGCGTTTACAAACACTGATCTCTACAACTGGGATAGGCTTTGTATCACGGGTTGAATAGCGAGCGGTGAAATATACGGAGAACGTAAGGGGAATGTGCGCAGAGTCCCTTTTGCTCATACCCAAAAAACAATTCACTCGGTTGCACGGGTTTCTAGGGATGAGTCTACATGTATGCCTTATAAAGTAATTTTTGGCCAATATCTGAAAATATATCAAGTATTTGCCAATTTGTATGGTGTATGTGCCAGTTTTGCCTGAAATTAACTGTAGTTAGAAGTAAACGATGTATTCTAGCCCCAATTTGCGATGATTAGTGAGGTACACGTAGTTAGCCTATACAAGTACTAATACTGTATGCACTTTCATTGCCACTGTACTAGACTGTGCTCTTAAAATGCTAAACTCCATGGGAATACCAGTATGGAAGACAAACTTATGTTCACTTAAATTAGTTTAATTCATGAGACTTGCTAGATACATGTAGAAAAGGATCACCAATTAGGCCTAAGGGAGAGCTTGTTGTTTACATTTATTAAAAACAGTCACTAGACTAGCTTATAAATCAAGGACCACAATTTCAGTTCCTCCAATTTTAATTTTCCAAGTTTTTTTTAATTTTGGGTTTTTTTTGTGCAGTATACTGAACCCCATAGACTGCAGCGCATTACTCTTTTCATCCAAAGTCAGATTTTAATCAGGGGATCCGATGGGGGGGGGGGGATACAGGGTTGTTGTAGTACCCGTGCTCATTCAGGGGTTCTGAAATTTACCCCTGGAAAATAAAAACCTCTAACGGAAGTCTGACGGAGCCATTTTGTAAAATTATACTTAGTTAGTTTTCAGGGTTTTTTTAAAATAAGGGACCATGTGCAGTAAAATTATACCCCTTGTGGGACCGTTCTCAATACGTGACTAAATACCTTTAAATAGCCCAATATACAAAAAATACACACTCGGACTCGGGGGTGAGTTTGCTGTATGTTGGGTTTACATTTTCTATTTTTACATTGCAACAGTCACATCACAAACTGAATTTGATACCCCTAGAACTTCATTATTTGAATGTATACCAACTAGAGGTTGTCCGCATTTAAAGCTATAGTTGCTCTTTTTTTGGAACGAGCATTGAGCCCGACCCAAAATTCAAAGACCACACGGAATTTATTTTACAATAGAAACGTGCAGCCTGTAAAAGAGATACGAGGTCATTTTCCAGAAAGACAAAGGAATGCTTACCTCTCGGCTACCTGAGTCATTTTAACAACAATTTTCGGGGTAACACCCCCTGTGATTTTCCTTTTAAACATCCGATTCCTACAAATTTGGTACCCACAAAGATAGCTTTGCGTTTTCTCTTTCATTGGTATCCAAATAAGTACCAACATTCCCAATCTGACGTCATAAGTTAGGACAAGAGTGAAATACATGATATAGGTGGGGTGGGGGCTGGGGTAGTAAAGCCGAAAAAATCTTGAAGGAGGATTAATAATATTAAGATATCTGTGAATGCTAGGCAGTCAAAGCACTTAGGCCCTCTCCATGAATTCTGCTGTGAGCTGTGAAAACCTGAAATATGGCATTTTTAAAGACTTTTAAAAATTTTGAATCAATTTGTTCGAACATACACACCCATACTCTGAAAATCAAACCAATAATTGGCAATAAACCTTGACCTACGCGCAATTAATCGCCCTAATTCTGTCCATTTCCATAGTTCCATTCAGTTGTACGTGCACGATCAGGTTCGTGGGTAGAGCAAAAGGGCTGCCGTGCAATTTCCGGTTTCCCCACGTTCGAGCGGGATAGCCTAGCCAGTGTATAGAGATCAGTGGGTACAAATGATCCACCACACCACTACAGGATCAAAACCTGCACGCATAGCCCGATGACTTGTAAAGCCCCCGAACTGACACAAAAATAATAACGGTTATTTACTGTAATTCACATGCACGATTTAATCTTCAATTTTCGTCCCAAAAACACGATATTTACAAATCAATTTGTTAAACAAATGTAGAAAAAATAACTGGACAAATATATATCAACAAATAGAGACCAAAATAGACTTATCCACATTTGGAAGCATTATTTATGTTACTCATTTCCAAAAGTGAAAAGTAAAATTTGTTACTCCAACTTTTAACGATAAATTTGGTCAAGGTCTATGAACGCTTTTCTTAAATTTTTTGTGTTATGCTATGAAATGGAATCTCATATAAGAAATAGTTAAAATCGCTCAATAGAACCTCTTCGTTCAGTAGAAAATTGAGGAAATTTACATGCATATTTTAAGGGCACAGAGACGACGAACAAGCAGTTGATTGACCGATTCAAACACACTCGCGTGGACTGTGTGAAGTCAGTGCACCTAGCAAACGCGGTGCGCCAATTGGTCAAACTATGCGCCGAACTACAGCCGTAGCAGTGCTGACGTGTTACGCATGTGTTCGTAACAGGTTCTATTTTTAGGTCGTGTGGCTGAGCAGTGTAATTAAAACCAAACAAGTTTTGGAATCGAAAATCCGCTGATGTAGGCCTATAAAGCCGAATGAATGGAGATAGTTGTGCTGAGGCACATTTCCGACCAAATTCTGAGTAGGTTATATATGTCTGGCAAGAAGACAAGGTTAAAATAAAAATATGGTCCAATGTTGAGTGTCCTGGTTTGGAAACCAGGCCTAAATCATGGTCTAATCTCCTCGCTTAGGACTAAAAAGGGGGAAAACAACAAGTTGTTAATCGGTAAGCCGCGCACACACATTTGATTTTGAAGCAGTTTTAACCGCATTCATTTTGTTTTTATTTCATGAATGAGGAAATTTTGCGAAAATTTCTTTTACGTATCGTTTACAATTGATGCCTCCTGTTTTGAAAACTATGCTGCTGGTTGTTACCCTAGACTTATCGTAATTCGTTGTCAACTTGCGCAAATCTCACATAGGCTACGCAAAATTCCCTTGAACTTTGCCAGCGTGAACTTGCTTTGAAATACACGCACCGGATGTTCACTGCTCGGCTGAGCGTTACTCAAAGGACGTGGGAATACTCCATTAGCGCTCTGCCTGATTTGATCCGGTAGTGGTTGCAAGATTCCAACCCATATTTACGCAGATTTTTGTTGTTCCGTCTCCTCGCCATGTGTGCTGGGATGCTTAACAATAACATATTTTAATCATTACGCAAAAGGACAAACGGCAATGCGAAAGTGAAGAGGGAGTAATCAAACTCAGGCTATAATTATTGGCGATTATCAGGGGTGGTGGACAAGTGAAATGGTGAGGAAACTACAGAGCAATCCCAATGCGTATTTGAGGGTTCTGGACTTCATCAGGGGCAAATTTCATGGTGGGATAGTTTAATGAAAATAGATCGTGTTATTAGGGAATATACATAATGAAAAACGTTCCGTCGGGGCCGCATTCTGTGCTCGTATTAAGCTGGTTTTCGCACTATTTACCTCGTAATAAAAACGATTTTATTTGTCACAAAGCATAGGGAATCAAACGGGACCGCGTATTTCCGCTTTACTAGACGGTTTTCGTTATTAAGCGATTTCGTTTATAACGAGTTCCACTGTACTTATTTCTATAAATGGACATAAACAACCAAGTCCATTGTTAACCAGGGGTTTTACCACCTGTGTCAATCAGTTCAATCTTGTTGTTGTTGTACTGTAGTGATTGGAGTATCCCTCTGTCAGTTGCCATCGATTTTCATGACAAAATAAGGCCATCATTATTTGGGTGTGATGGGAGTTAATCTCAATATCAACATGAGTGGTGGTGGGGGGGGGGGGGAAAGGGGGACTACTATGATTAAATAGCGGTACCAGGTTGGCGAACTACATTATTTTCCTCATCTCCTTATAAGGATTAGAAAAAGTATTCACATCGATTGGTTTGAGGCCAAGTCCAGGCTTACTAACTCCAGTCATTGAAGCCAAAAAGCAGCGTCAGGCAGTCGAAGAGTTCCACCTCCACCCACAACCTGAAGAGTGGCGTCACGCCGCCTAGAGTCACGAAGGCAGGCGTGTGCCAATAATACTGGCTGGATCTGAGCGAATGACTACAACCCGCTTCTGCAACGGGCAACATCGGAGCTATGTATGCTGGAATAAAGAAGGCTGTCCGGCCATCTCAGTGCAAAACCGCGCCCCTCAAGTCATCCAGTGGGGAAGTCATAACAGACGAAGTAAGCGATGGAGCGCTGGGTGGACCACTTTTCTGACTCTACAGAAAAGGATGTCACAACCTCAGCCCTTGACAAGATCACGAGTCTCTACCAATGCTTGCCCCTAGAGCTGTGACCTACAGCGGATGAACTTGACATGGCCCATCGACAGTCTATCACAGTAAAAGCCCCGGGGAATGATGGAATTCCACCAGACTTGATCAAATGCTGCAAACTCTCTGCTTCACCCACTACATGTATTCTCTGTCAATGCTGTGAGGAAGGGAAGCTGTACCACAGGGACATGTGCGACTCAAATCCCACCCTCTACAAGAACAAAGGTGAAAGAAGTGGATTGCAACAATTACAGGGGTATTTCCCTCCTTAGTATTGTCGGCAAAGTTTTTGCCTGTGTTTGCGTTGATGCGTCTTCAAGTCCTTCAAGGGTGTATCCTGAGTCTCATTGCGGATTTCGTGCTGGCAAATCTACGATCGATATGATCCTTCTCCATAACGCCAACTCACAGGAGCATGCAGAGAACAACAGAAGCCACCTAACTTGCTTTCACTAGACCTGCACCAAAGCCTTAGACCTGGTTAGCAGGAATGGACTGTTCAAAATCCTCCAGCAGATTGGCTGTCCACCAAGGCTCTGATCATGCTTCAGATCTTTCCACACTGACAGAAAGAAACAGTACATTTGGACGGCAGCCTATCAGAGCGTTTGGCATTCGCAGTGGTGTTTAAGCAAGGCTGTGTTTTTTTGCCCCAACGCTCTTTGGTATATTCTTTTCAGTACTTCTGAACAAGCATTTGGTACAGCCACAGAAGGGCATCTACATGCACACCAGGTCTGAGGGTCGGCTCTTCATCCTGCACCCTTAGAGCCAAGACCGAGTTCGGCAGATAGTGATTCGTTACATGTTGTTTGCTGATGAATGCTGCCATTACTTCACATTCCAAGCAGGAACTTCAGCTGCTCATAGATCGCTTCTCACAGGCCTGTAAGGACTTCGGACTTGTCATCAGTTTGAAGAAGACTAATGTCCTTGCCCAAGATGCTCAAGAACCACCTGTCATCACAATTGACAATTACACACTTGAGGTTGTTCAGGACTTCACCTACCTAGGTAGTGTAGAACCGATCCACACTGCTTCTGAATCGGCCGATCTCCGATCATGTTGAGGTTTGATCGGCCGATTCCTATTCAGATACCGATTCTCTGGTGATGTCAGTGACCCGTGTGATTTGCACAGTGGTATTCTGTACACTGTAACATTTGTCATTTGCTCTCTGAACTTTGTTTATTACTTACGCTATAATGATCAAATTACATTATTGACTGATAATTGTAGTACAGAAAAGTACAATCTACTTGAAATGCAAACAGTTTTACACAGAAACATGAAAAAAAATATTTTCCAGGGTTTTCTGAGCTCCATGATACTCCCTCCATCAAATTGTCTCTGCAGTCGACCGGGCAGCCATATTTGATTAGTTGACTTCCGGGTTCGCGCAATGAATGATGGGTTAAAAAGTTCGTGAATTTCTAGAAATATTCTAGAATATTTCTCCAAATTGGATAAAAGTAACAATGAAACATCACATTCCTCTTTATAAATTTACTATTTTTTTTTTTTTTTTTTTTTTTTTTTTTTTTTAAAAAAGTTTTGTCACAAAATTTATTAAACACAAACTTGCATTTAGAAATTTTTAAAAATGGAAAAGAATACCTCAGCAATTAGGAACGTGTTATCAATATCATCAAGGAATTAGGGAAATCCCTGATACTGACGACATGTGAATTAATGTAACTTAAACGTTGTGAATGCAAAACACACGCAACGCTACATATTTTGGTGATATATTTATTCATAGTAGTGTGAATGTTGGTCTGATGACTCAGGTGGGTCTATGCTAGATGAGTAGATTATTTATTCAAAAACTTGGGTCTTCATTGGGCAGATAAGGCGGTTTGAAATGAGTTTTTGCCGTTTTTTTTCTAGGCCTTTGTAGTAAACTGGTTTGGATCGGGTCATGAGATCGGTAGGGAGGGGAATTTTTGCAGATCCGATCAGAAAGCTTAAAATCGGGCCGATTCAGAAACTCCGAGTGATCGGTTCTACACTATACCTAGGGTCCACCATCAGTGACATTCTGTCTCTGATTGCAGAAATCGGCAAAGCATGGTTAAAGCTGCAGCGACTCTTGCCCGGCTTACAAAGCGTGTGTGGGAAATCCGAAAGATGTCCATTAAGACAAAGGCAGCAGTTTACAACGCCTCTCTGCATTATCAGCAAATTCTGTATGTAGTGAGAAATGGACTACATACTCTAGGCTTGAGAAGAAAACTCAACAGTTTCCATCTGCGCTGTATTCGACGCATTCGGTGTCACTTGGCTCACCACACCACATTACTTCATATATCCTGGTTTCAGAGTTTAAGGGAAATGGTGCCACATTCAGAGCTCCTGACTCAGAATTGACGCCCCACCCCCAATCTTTTATACCAGTTCGTAGCACGCAGACTCGATGGCTGATCCATGTTACGTCGAATGGAAGGATGGCCGTCACGAAGATATCAATGTAATATGCTGAGCTTACATCTAGCAGAGGAAAGTTTGGTTCGACCCATTGCTCCGCTACAAAGATATTTGTAAGGCGGATATGTGTACCCTGAACCTCGACATTGGGTGCTGGGACAAACTTGCTGACAATCGTAACCTTTGGCCTGAGAAACAGTGAAGAAACACCTTGAGCTTGGAGAAGAGAACAACAGGATCATCAGCCACGCCTAGTTTGAGCCCAGAAGCAGCGAGGCTAAAAGAAAGCTGCACAAATCCTTTGGATAGTCAAGCTGTGACATCCCATTTATGTAGCCACCTGTGGCAGAGACTGCAACTTCCAGATTAGCCTCTAGCCACAGACGTCGCTGTTCACCTAATAATGTGACTCAATGAGGGCGCTTTATCCATAGGCGCTTGCGACTGACGAGGGCAATGACGATGATGATATTTCCTCGTTTTGACCTTAGGCCAAGAATTTGATTTCTAGTTCCTGTATGGAGCGCGCATCAGATGCCGCGTGGACCATATTCATATTTTGTGAACAAAATTGTTTTCTCTGAAAACTTGATAATAAAAAACAAATTTCAGTGCTCAAATATTCAAGCATCCCTTTTTGTTCGTTTTAAACAGTTAACTTGGGAGGGGCGTCAAGTATACCATAAATAAGGAATTTTCTCCAGATGTTTGTCCGTGCATGTCTAATACTGGGGTGCAAAAATGCTTGAATGATTTTTTAACTTATGAAGAAATAATCCTCCCAAAATACCCCGTTGTTCATTAGGCACTTGGAAACTTGTCTCTTATGTTTTATGTAATAATATAGGTTACTAGGTATTCAATATGCATTCAGATGTGTAATAATGAAAGCACAGTAAAAAAATAAATTACGTAATGAATAATGAAATAAGACCTTGTCACATTTTTAAGAAATCTCAACAGAAAACTAAGAATCATATTCCATTGGCTTATGTCAAGTGCTATAGCCCATAATGGTCAAAGGTCACCCGGGGTGGAAATTTACCAAATGTTTCACTCAGATTTTGTAGAAAACTGGTGATAAGTCTTTGTTATTGTTTCACATGATCCAAAAAAAAAGTATTATTTACAGTGCGATAACATTTGAGGCTAATTACATATCAAAAAGTAGGAAGGGTCTACATGTTCTATGGGGGCTCACAAAACTTCCCTGGATGTCGCAATGGTGATACACTCAAATCAGTTAAAAATGCATTTTTCTGTTTCAGGTTACACAAGATCATTGCACACTTTCAACACGGAAGCATTTACAAACAGGGTGACCTTGAACCATATGGGCTATACCACTTTAACGGTTGGAACCAAGGCAAATATAGACTTTTTCTAATCCTTATGAGGAGAGGAATATGTAGTGACAGTAAAAGCAATTTCCCGCGTACTAACATTTCACCCTTGTACTAACAGCCCCCATGAATAAGGGGGCATCAGTAGGAAATTTGCACTCCATACTTTCTGAAAGTTAGACCTATAAAACAAACAGCACAAAATCAATTCAGCATGAAAGACAACTACTACGAGAAACACACCAAACCACACACAGTCTTTTTTAACAACATATCTTTTGTTTTTCATGAGTCCACTCATTAATAAATTCTGCGGTGTCATGATGGTGTGAAAGTTGAAAAGTGAAAGTATTAATCCCAATAGAATAGAGGGTATCTATGTTTCAATAGCAGCCATTGGGGGGAAATTGGGGTAATTTGGGAACTGTACAGTCACCTGCTTTGCACCTGGCCCACATTCTGTTTGTCTGGGTGAGTGTATTGTCTGGGCTTTAGCATTCAATAGGGGTGTATACAATACATCCAGCTGAATGCCAAAAGACTGAATACCTCCCGTAAATTATCCCTTGGATTATCTCTCACTGATAGACTCATACACATGCGAATATAGGAAGGGCATCTGGTGGTTTTATTTAAATTAAAAAGTTAGGCCTATGCTCCTTTTAACGTTAAAATTATACACGATATGTATTCAAAATGGTGCTGAATAATTGGATAAAATTCCATTTAATCTTTGCTTACGTTTATGAAAGATAAAAGTCTTCAAGTAGACGATTCACAAATATAATGGTCATCTGGAGTTATGTTTCGCTTGCGAGTATCTGACATGGTCAGAAACTATCAAGCTCAACACATCTCCAGATGACCATTATATTCGTGATGGGTCTGTTTTGAGACCTTTATCCAATACACAAATGTGTTGACTTTGGATCATAATCTAAGCCTCCCCCCACCAGTGCATGCTTTTTCTGACTTGTCAATGTAATGTCTGTGCAAAACATTTACCACACTGATGACACTGAAATCATTTGTCCCAGTGTGCACTCTATGGTGCTATGTTCTAATTACGCTGAAATGATTTATAACCAGTGTGCACTCTTAGTATTTGACTACAATCTTAGCCAAAATGTGTTGGAACACGACTGCTCTTTTTGCCCCGATTACTTGCCGTATTTCTCTTAAAGAGCTATATAGGAAATCATGTCAACTTGGGATGGGAGGCTTGGAGCATTCTCTATCCATGCACCCCTCCCTATCCCCACCAATCAATGTTGGGTTCTTGTAGGGTGGCAGGAACAAAATTTCAGGATTCAACATTGTCCAGGGGGGAGATGTGGGCATTTTGAAGTACGCCTATAAAAGTGTTGCAACACTTCTGGCTAAGATTAAAGTCAAATCAGATATGATTGCAAAATATTCAACACTGACCACACTGAAATTATTTGTTACTAGTGTGAACCCTACAATGTTGTGTAAAATCAGATTTGCTTGCAAATCATTTACTACACTGATCACACCAAAATGGTTTTTCACCAATTTCACTTTTGTGTCTGTCAATTGTTGTTTGTTCAAAACATTTACCACACTGATCACACTGAAATCATTTGTCACCAGTGTGCACTCTATGATGTTTCTCAAACTGGATTTCTCTGCAAAACATTTACCACACATATAGTCTAGCAGATTACATGGGTTCCCATGCACCCCCATAAATCTAAATTCTAACATGGTTTTCAGAATCTCTACGACATCTACTTCATCTTGTATCCAAAGCGATCGGTCATATAAAATGGTTTGATTGAGTTGAAAGTATCTCAAATGATTCGTCTCATCATAAGGAATCAGAAAATACTTTGGCATATCAGTGATATTCAGTTGCAGAGATATGGGTGAAAATGTGATAAAGGTCATTGCACTTTTGATTTGTCATTGTACAGGGACCTAACTTTCAAAATGCATGGATCTTGACAAATTTAGTAACAAATGTAGATGACAATTGCCACACGGTACTGCCCAATCGAAAAGTTCAATGACCTTTATCGCATTTCCCCAGATATTTTCTGATTCCTATGATGTAGGAATGCTGATAACAAATACATTTGAGATACTTTTCAACTAAATTGAATTCACTTTGTCCGAGTATATCTCCTAATCCATGATGGCCACCAAAATGTTGAAAAATGAAAACACTGATCACATGAAATGTTTGGTACCAGTGTTGCATCTATGGTGGGTTTGTTTAGTCTCAAATCAAGATTTGGATTGCAAAACATTTACCACACTGCTCACACTGAAAAGGTTTTTTCAACAGTGTGCACCCTTTTGTGCTCTGGTTCAATGGTTGGCATTGCAAACATTTACAACACTTATCACACTTACAAGGTTTTTACTCAGTGTGCACCTCTATGGAATTGTCACATGAATTTCTCCGCAAAACATTTAGCACACTGAGTGCACATATGTATGGTTTCTCACCGTATTGCAGTTTATGGTGTCTTGTCAAATCGGATTTCCTTGCAAAACGTTTACACACATATGTCACAGCAAAATGTTTTTAACCCAGTGTGCAATCTATGGTGTATTTTTCAAATTGAAGTTATCTGAACATTTACCACAATGATCACACTGAAATGGTTTGTCACTAGTGTGCACTCTATGGTGTCTAGTCAAATCGGACTCTCTGCAAAACATTTACCACCCTGATCACACTGAAATTGTTTTTCACCAGTGTGCACTATATAGTTGTCTTGTCAAATGCGTTGATGGCATTGTAAAACATTTTACCACATGATCACATTGAATGGTTTTTTGTCCCAGTGTGCACGGCCTGTTGTGTACTGTCAATGTATGATTTTCTGTTGCAAACATCTACACACTGATCACACTTGAAATGGTTTCTCACCAGTGTGCACCCTTTTGTGCCTTGTCAAATGTGATGGCATTGCAAAAACATTACCACACTATCACCTGACATGGTTTGTAATCAGTGTGCAACTCTTTTGTGTATTGTCAAATTGATTCTTTGTAAAAACCGTTTACCAACTTATTACACCTTACACTGGTCTTCACAGTGGGACTCTATGGTGATCTCTTCATTATTTGTAATTTGCATGCAAAACAGTTTACCACCTGATCACAAGGCATATGGTTGCTACCGTGTGCATTCTATGGTGCCTTGTCAAATCATATTTCTATTAAAACCAGTTACCAACAATCACAGCAAAATGTTTTGTCACCAGTGTGCTTTGTGGTGAGATGTCAAATTGGATTTCTTTGAAAACCATTTACCACACTTATCACACTTACATGGTTTTTCCACGCTGTGCACTCTATAGTGTCTTGCCAAATGTGATGGCATTGTAAAACATTTACCACCGGATCACACTGAAATGTTTGTCACCGTGTGCACTATGTGTGGACTGTCAAATGTGATTTCTGTTGAAAACATTAACCACACTGATCACACTGAATGAGTTTCGCACCAGTGTGCAACCTTTGTGCCTTGTCAACTGTGATGGCAGTGCAACACATTTACAACACTTATCACAATTACCTGTTTGTATCAGTGTGCAATCTTTTGTGTATGTCAAATTGGTTTATTGGTAAACCGTTTACACACTTATACACTTAATGGTATGTCACCAGTGGCACTCTATGGTGATCTTTCAAAGTGGCATTTGATGCAAAACATTCCCACACTGATCACAATGATATGGTTTCTCACAGTGTGCACTCTATGGTGCCTTGTCAAATCATATTTCTTTTGGTAAACATTTTACCACACACAGCACAGCAAAATGGTTTGTCACCCGTGTGCACTTGTGGTGAGCTGTCACATTGGATTTTCTTGAAAACCATTTAACCACACTCTCACACTTACATGTTTTTCCCCAGTGTGCACTCTATCGTGGTCTTGTCAATGTTACTCTCTGTTCAAAACATTTACCACAATGATCACAATAAAATTGCCTTGTCACCATTGGTACACCACTCTATTGCAAACGTATTTCTGGTGTGCAGTCCTAAAGCTAAAGTCGATTGCAACTTGCAAAACCAAACCACATGGAGTGCACTGAAAAATTCTTTCTTTATGAACAGATTTTATAATGTATGCTTTGCTGCTATGGATTTGCACCAGTTTTTTTCTGAGCCTCTTCAATGTCTTCTGAATTGATCAAAACAAGTGCCAACTTCTGGACAATATCTGCATAAGTAGGTCTGTAGAGAACTTCTGATATCATTGTCTGGAATATCTCATAAAATCTGGAATGGGAAAGATCAATATATGTTAAAGGGATGGCAGATTTTTTATGATACAAACTTCTTCTGCGCATTTCATTGGATCGTGGTAGAAACCTACCGTATAACGTTTTCAAAGGTTTATTGGTCAAACAAGAACAAAAGAAAACTAAATGTTTTTTACACTTGTCTGCTATCCTACATCATATACTATTTTAAGATACTTTCAACTACATTGACCACTTTGTTCGCTTATCTCTCTTAATCCCAGATGTCAGCCAAACGAACCCCATGGGACAATATTGATTTTGGAACATCAAAATTCTCCAAGTAGATGTGCATAGAGTGTTCGGGTAAAATCATTTATAATAAGTTTTAAATTGGGGGTGTGCATGGGAGCTGCTATACTAATATAATACATTACCAAAATGTTTGTTGTCCCATTGGCAATTTTATGGTGTTTTTTTGGTTCAAATTTGGATTTTGCAATGAAAACGTTTACCACACTGATTACATTGAAATGGTTTGTCCCCAGTGTGCACTGTGTGTTTTGTCAAATGTGATTTCTGAAAAACATTTACTGCACATATTACGGCAAAATAGTTTGTCACCTTTGTGCACTCTGGTGTTTGTCAAACTGGGATTTTGTATGAAAACCATTTACCACACTGATCACACTGAAATTGTTTGTCACCGCTGTGCACTCTAGGTGCTTTGTCAATCGGATTTGTATGTGTAACAGGTACTTTGGGGGGAGTTACTGATAGAGTTAAAATATAAACATAAATGTTATCTCCAAACAGAACCGTAGGGGCATTTAGTCGTGTAGTGCACAGTTAAATACACAAGATGCACACATTCAAATGTTCATGAAGCAGATTAAAAACCATTCCAGTTCTTTGTTGGATGCACTTTTTGTTTTCTTTTTAATTGCAGTTGTCTCAAGTTCCGGTTTTTATCCCATAACGGTCCAAGTGGGCAAGTCTCCATCGTTGTGGAACTTTATAAAATCATTCTGGTTATGGTGGACATGGGGTGGCATACCAAGGACAAAACAGAATCTGTGTATAAAAATGGAGAAAAAGAGGTGGGGAGCATTTGGCGGGTTCGGAACCGGGCGGACAGACCGACAGGTACGTGCCCAATAATTGCCCCTCGCCCTGGCGCCCCTCCTACCCCCCTTTTAAAGAAAAAAAAAACTACAACATTGAAGTCAGAAACTGATTTCTGCTTCCATAACACGGTCTCTATCCTTGCAGAACTCTGGTAAGAAATGGCGCCCTTATAATAGTCACCATAAAAAGTTTATAATAAACTTATCCCGCTTCTTCAAGCATACTTGCAGAAGTTATAGTGAAAAGATGGCTCTCTTCAACTGGCAAAACTACATGACTGAAGTTTCGACTTCACCACACCAATCTCTAGTGACCGTGACGCCCCCCATATACTTTTCGCCGTGAAGGAATAAACTACGCCCGCGCCAGCCCTTGAAAATCAAAAAAGCTGACGTCTAATATAGGCAATAGCACCCTGTCAATACTGATGCCTCCCCTTGAATAACCTTACGGAAGAAGTACTACTGCAATGGCCCCCCTATACTTCATTACTATCCAGTCCCAAGGAATAAATTGATGCCGCCCTTTGAAGCGCAATGAACAATTGATAAGAACGCAAAAGCAACAGCGCCCTTCTGAAGGCTCCACTTTTATGTATACTCTGCCACCATATGGAAACAAAATTGCACAGGTTATACAACTATGAATATAATGAACTGCTGCCGCCCACTAGAAGCAAAATTGCATATGTTTGATGATGACCCTAAGTTCTCTTCTGGCTCTCCAATGAATTATTAAACTGATGCGCCAACCCTTCGAAGCAAATTTGTAGAGGTCTAACAACAGCGGTGCCCGCATATTCTGGTTATCCGATAAAATAATGAATTATGACGCCGTTCAGAATTAAGTAAGCCAATTTGGCAAGAAGTCTAATAAGCGATGGGCGGCACCTTTCGGCTGTAATTATAATGTAGTGAACTAATGGGTCTATGTAGGCCGTTAAAAGGAAATTTATAACAGTCTAACAAGCAATTAGAGTCACTGGTCATATCCAGTATTCAAACTGATGCCGCCCTTGACATGTGACCATGGTTGAAACAAAACTGCGAACATTTAACAAACATCTTCTTAGCGTGTCCCCACAAGTCATTTTTTTTAATCCTTATAATGAGACAAAATACATTGGTGTACATTCAAACAACAATTTGACTTGATTTCAAATTTACCCCTGTACAATTTACAAAGTCCCCACATTTTCCCAGAAGGTTGGAAACCAAAATCTGATTCAGCACCCTTCACACAAAAGAAAAACAATCCCTCAAAGCCTTCTTCCCCAAACTTCTAGAAAGGGATGCTGAATTATAACCCTACTAATTGGCTGTTGGGCTATCTGCTGTTGTCTAGCCACGTAGAACTTGCATCATAGGAATGTTTGCAACGCGCTCAAAGCTCGCCCCTCTACCCAACAACACCGGCTCGTCAATGACAAGCACATATTCTACGATTCTGGTTATCACTAAGTAATATGAACTTGTTACGCCCAATAGAAGCAAATTTGCAGACGTCTAAATAAGCAATTGGGCACGTGGGGCATAGGGGAGTTATCCCCCAAATTTTTTTTCTTGCCCCCCCCCGGCCGAACGAAAATGCGGCTTTTTGGCAAAATTAGCGATTTGGGGCCAAAAGTTTGTTGAAATCTCCACAATTTGATATTTTGCCCCCCCTCCCGATTTCACTTTTTCCCCAAAATATTTCCTTTGGGCCCCCCCCCCCCCAGAAAAAGAGTTCATAAACTTTCTGCCATCCCTTGCTAAAAATGCCAATTCTAACAAGCAATGGTACCCCTTATACTGGTTATCCAATGAAGTAATGACGGATGTTCATCACAAGCAATTGCAAATTGCAGAAGTCTAATAAACAATAATGGCGCCCTTGTTCTGGTTGTCCACAAGTAATAAATTAATGCCTCCCGTTGGAACAAATTTACAGAATCCCCTTTAGTTGAAAATTTTAGGCCAATATTTTCTAAAATAGGGGTCTTTGGAGTGAAAATTGTCAAACACTCCCCCAAAAGGGGTGTTTGGGTGATGTGGTGACATTTTTCAAATAGGGCAATAGGGCAAATCGATCGTTGACTCATTCACGCAACATTAGTTCACGCTTTATTCGTTATCGTCTATGGAGCCCCGGACTAGGTTCACCCACCGGACGATATCCATGCTTTCAACACCGGTGTGAAAGTAATCATGGTCCGGCATGAATCAAGGTCCGGCTCCAAGACGACATCGGACTAAAGCGCGAACTAAATGTTGCATGCAAGTCAACTAATCGATTGCCCTATTGTTCACCTTGTTCCCGGACTGTGAGCCCGGTGGCATATCTCATCTCCTGCCACAAATCTCCTGCCCACGGTCGTCCAATGAAGAAGTATCATCTGCCTATGTCAAATTTGTTCAATCAATTTGATGAGAAAATAGTTTTAGAACAAACATTTTAGGGGTGTCACCTCCCACCAGCACCCACCCTCTGTCGCTTCATAGTCTATATGAACTCTCTAATAATCATTGACATATGGTTTGGTCAACAACAAAACAATGCAAACAACCACATCACAAATAAAACTTGAGAATGGGGAGGGACAACCTCTTTCCCACCCCCCCGCCCCGCGCCATGCCACTTTATATATGAATTCGCAATGAACACTTTACATAATTGAGCTCACACAAACGTAAACCATCAATATTCTTTACCATTTAAAGCCCATGAAATCTTATTTGTGCTATAGCATTAAAAGTGAACCACAAATTTCACAATTTCTATCAATTTTTGTGATGAGAAAATGGCGTTTTTGAAAGCACACGATTGCTATAGACTGAGGCTTTGTTTATTTTTGTGTCGCCCCCTGTTTGGTGTAAGAAAAAACTGGCAGGCAGAAGCCCCATAACTTTGCACAGGGAAATTTCGTTTTTTCTCTCTAACTTGTTTTCAAATTCATAATACCACATGTCATATTAAGCAATGCTGCTATGCGACCGTTGCTATTGAAACCGATTTAGATCAAGAAGGTTCTGCAGTAATTATGAACATATTTTATGTGTCTGTCATTGAGCGACTGTAATATTTTGCCTGCCAGAAACAACAGAGGGCGTCCTGAATGTCAATATATGACTAGAGGTCACATCATCTTAGTTCTCGCCGCTTCACGCGTGAAATGAACGCCTCTCCCGCAACCACCCCCGTGCCGCTTTATATATTAACTCTCCATGCTCGATTGAACTTATGGTTGGTTAAATTAACAAACCCATTACCTATGTTTTACTTTTTAGGCTTATTTTAATTTAAGAATCTTAATTAACTTAATGTGAACCTTTTGCTCATTTCAAATTTATATTCCATCAATCTCCACGAGAAAAATGTGAATTGGAAAATGAACATTGCAGGATTCCGCACTTTGAGCTGAAGGGGCAACCCCTCCCACATCACCCCTACCGCTCCATACTCGCAGATCCAATTGACTTATGGTTTGTTTCAAATAAACCTCTACCCATTAACTCAATCTTACTGTTTACGACCTTTGATCTTAATACTATATTATTATAAAGTTATCCTTTTGCTATTTCAAATTTTTGTCCACATCAATTTTTCACGAGAAAACGTGCTTTGACAATAACCTGCAAAGGTCCCGCGCGTCGCGCGAGGGGTACACCTTCCCCAACCCACCCGTTAACAATTAAGAACCTTAACATTTTTAAACTATTTGGTGTACGCCCTACTTTTTTTCTATGCAACTGGAAGTTCCTTCCTGTGACCGCGATGTTCCAAATGTCATAATGCTTAACGAATGTGATTAAAGTTACCTAAATAATTTATTAAGATTTTCGCCTCCGGAAGGGAAATAGGTAGGCGCCCCAATTCAGCGGTACGTCCCAAAGTAGAAATGGCTTTTCCGACGCCGATGGTGGTGAGGTCGTCCTGGTGCGATCCTAGATGACTTTCACAAATTAACACAATGTGACAATAATATAAAATAGTTAGTTTATCAATATGACTAATAAGTTGCCGCTGAATTTTTAAGCTTTGCAAAATTAAGACATATTTGGATATTCAATTGGACTATTTGCATAAGTAAGCTTGCCACAACAAAATTAAGCTAAGTACACTAACAAATCGAATCGCAATTAATTTTTAACAACAAAACATTATCCAAAATTAAAAAAAAAAAAAAAAAAAAAAAAAAAAAAAAAAAAAAAAAAACAATGAAATTAGAAAATAGAAAATTAATAAAAATAGAAAATTAATAACATCCAAATTTTCCTTACTCAAACTAGCCAGTGAATTTGCCAATAATAAAAAGTGATTAAATGATGTTTAAACTTTGATTGCAAAAATGTTAAGAAAGCAGGAACATATGTTAAACTGTCATATTGAGCACAGCCGAGTACCTGTTTTATAACAAGCGTGTGGTACACTGGACTGTAAGAAGTCAAGTGCTGGTCTCTGCCACAAACTTTGTGCTACTGATCTGGAGTTAATTGGTTGCGTGGCCCCCAAGCGTACTACCTAACTACCAGAACTAGTGCGTAGCCACTCACTAAACCATACCTACTCTAACAAAACATTAGCTGAACTCCTTACCTTATAAAACAGTGCCATGGCTGACTCACATTTCAATATTTTACAAATGCTATGAATTAGCAAGGACCTAGTGCATGATCAAAAGCACTGGCATGATATAATCTTGTTTCACTGTCATCTACTTCCCCGGCCTTAGCTGACCGAGTAACCCCAATCTCACAACCGACATATCATAGATAAACATATTTATAAAGCAAAGTAAATAAACAAGCAATCACCAGCAAACAATATAACAAAGTAACAAAAATTAATGTATAATGTACTATAGCCGCCCTGCACTATATTAAGTATAGGCCTACTCTTGATATTGCAGACCACAGTTCCGGGGTCCTCTACTAGTACAAAGTTTTGCTTATATTGAAAGTCAACTGGACCATAATTCTACTAAATTACAAATTCATAATATCCAAAGTAATTTTGCCTACTGCAGCGACCACAGGGTCAGTGCAGCTAGTGCTCATCGATAAGCATTCATCTGCACTGGCAGACACACAAAGGGCTATAACTTGAACACGCCCATGTGTAATAAATTCTAGCATTTTAAAACTTTTGAACTGTAACATGTAAGTGCATTACCACTAATAAATGTTCTTTTTATACTAACAATAGCTTTTTTAAACTTCAAACATGGTAATATCCGTGTTTCCCAAAAATTCAATTAAAGTTTAAACATTACGTTTAAAATTTACTTAATCATGACACTTTTGCTTTGGGATCTATCTGTGTTTGCCTTTTTAGGCACAAATTTGGTATCATAACTACCATCGCCAGACATGGTACTATATAACATCTATCACAACCTCTGACAATTTGGTAAAAAATACACCAAAACAAATCATTCAACTTAAATATCATAAAATATGATAAAGTCCAAAAAGTTCAAAGGCTAATCATAGGCATAAGTTTACCACAATGTTAAGGCCTTTTTAAAGTTAATCACATATAATGCAATTCTTGAATCAAGACAAACATACCTGTACGCAACCCAAAACAACTGAAAACTTCCACATCTTTTTCCTCAAATTAAAAGTAAATTAAAATAATTAAAACAACTTGCAAAGGGAGGTTTCCAAAACAAAAATAGAGAATGATTACATAACTGAATAAACATAATGCTATTAGCAAAAATATCATTATTAAACACATGCAAATAGTAAGACTGACGCATGACATACCCGTGTATAAAGATGGTGAAAAAGAGGTGGTGAGGCCTGCCCTTGGTGCTATCCATAGATGAAGTGCACCAGCCAAGCCTCACCTAGCTGAAATCTTTTGTTAGTAGGAGGGAGTGTACTTGAGATGATTTTATGTAAATGAAACGGGTAGTGGGTGGCCTACTTTCAGATCAAGGGTGCGACAGTTTCTATAAGTTCACACCTGGATGACTTTCCGTATCTGTGGCCTATGAAGCGGGTATGTCAAAATGGCACTCCAAATTGTGTGGAATGCTCCACAAGGGCATAAACTGGAACATTTCTTGGCATTCTAAATTCAGAAAATATTTTTGTAGGCTAAGGGGAAGGTTATAGCTTAATATATTGAACCTTTATCTATCAGTTCTGTGTAAAAATTAAATCCATAAACAAAGAATAAAGTCTAAAATTTAACATTCTAAATTCCCCTGTTTTTGCCCTCCTCTGGCACAATAATTGTGCCCAGTGGACCCACCATCATTTAATTGACACTGTTGTCCCTTAATTACAAACAATCTTTTGAATCAAAATTGCGGTTTTATCTTCACAATACATGACGTTGCCACCCCTTTTTAGAAAGAATATGATCTAAAGATTCATGTCTGAGGGTGCACTTTTCCATTTATCCTCCCTTTTGAAAAAATAATGCATTTACAGTAAATTCTCCTTTTTCTGTCTTCGGAACATCACTGAAAATTCCAAGCAAATCAGAAAATGCTTTGTATATTTCAAATCTTTAAATTATAATCTACAACTTTCCTGGAAACCTCTTTTTTCACACATGTTAGATAACACCGCAAATTGCAATTCATTGTTTGACGCATACTAATAAGTCATTTTTTTTCAGAGATACACTAAACTTGAGGATAGTAAATGTTCATCTCATCTGCATATTTGAAGTGTAACCCACTGTTTGACCACATCAGTTTGCTATCACATTACACTGCCATTTATCTTTTAAAATAGTCAATTGTTTTTGCCAGTATGTCCATTACACATATTAATTAGGAATTTTTCTACCATAGGCCCTGTACAGTAAGGAAATCAAAAGCATCTTAATTTGCATATTTCTATCCAGTGCGTTGGTAACGCACCTGAATGGATGCAGCTACATAGTTCTGAATGTTTTAATCTTCTATGTAAATGAAAGTCATTAATGAAAGCTTGTATATCATTTTATTTGCATATTAATGAGCGGGACTTCGTCATTTTCTGAGCAATAGCCTGGTCCATTTGGTAAAAGTGAACAAGAGACCTTAGTTTCAATCCAAAATAAAAAAATATGGCTCGGCACAAGGCACTAGTTTTGGTTTTAAAATGATTGTCCCCACACATGTGAAGGTGGAAATATTTCAAAAAGATTCTCAGTTCCTCATTTATATAGCATTTTTTTCACATACCCTAAATATGCAAGTTGTCCCTTCCCTGATTTGGGCCTATTTCCGCAGAAACTTATGTCAATTGTGGAGCACCTACAAATTAATATCTCCTATCACAGCGTTTCACCTGCAAGGATGAATCTTTTGTGACATTGTCTTCTCACTCCAGAAGCAGAGAGGAATGCGTTTCTGTATAGAAATTGAACCTATCTCAAACTCAATTTTCATTGACATCCCTACTATAAGGGCCACTCCTTGTAGGCTTTACATATTGCACAACATTTAACCACACTGATCCACTGAAAACTTTTTTTTTTTTTTTTTTGGTTTTGGTTTTTTTTGTCACCAGTGTGCACTCTGTTGTGTACTGTCAAATGTGATTATCGTTGAAACATTTACCACACTGATAACAAAATTGTTTGGTGCACCAGTGTGCACGCTGTTGTGTACTGTCATATGTTGATTTTCTGTTGAAAAACATTTTTACCACCTGATACACTGAAATGTTTTGTCACACATAGTGTGCACTTCTATATATAGGGTTGTCAATTGGGGATTTTCTTTGCAAACCATTCAGCACGCTGATCACACTGAAAAGGTTTTTCACAGTGTGCACTCTTGGTTCTAGTTCAAATGGATTTTCTTTGCACCTATAATTATACACCTTATACACTTCTGTGCTAGCGTCTTTTGTTGTTATCTACTTGTTTTCCTGTGCGTTATCTACTACGCGCGGGTTCGAGAAGGCTAACAGGTGTGTCATTTTTAACAACAGCTCTAGAGCTTATTATTTTTAATAACATGCACACTCGGGGTCACAACTGAACACACAGGTCACGGTAACGGTTCTAAAAATACAATGTCCTGACCAGTTTGGATTCCAACGCGCGTTTCATGTAATATACTGATGGAAAACTTAAGATACCAATTCTATGGTGTCAAACGATGCAACGTATGTAGAAATATAGAGCGGTAATGCTTCCTGTAATGAACTTTAAAAATTGATTGTTTCCTTTCATCCACTTTTCTCATTAATAGACATGACACAATTTATTTTTTTACAACAACGAATATATAAAATAATCAGATATTTGATTTTAATACGGTCCAAATTTTTTTAAAATTGCATGGCAGCCTGCAATTCCTTTAGGGTAATTGGCAAGAAGTACCCAAATGAAAATAAACAACCAAAACTGTACCCCTGAACATTTTAAGATGATCTGACCAAACCTGGTTGAATATAGAGGGTACCCACCCCCAGGTAATAAGTCAGATTTAAACCTCTTGGAATCAAATTGAAGAAGCTCCCCATCCTACGCTGTCATTTCCAATTGAAAATCAAAACGCTGCTTCCACAAATGTTTAACTCACCCTACACATCAGGAACATAATTTAGAAATATACTAAAACAGGCAACGGTCATCAGTTCAAGATTTTTAAGTCTGGTTTTCTTATATCTTTCAACAACCCCTATTCAAATGCACTCAAATGCCTAAAATCTGAGACTAATATACTATACTACATCTAGGGCGCAATTCGCTGATAATATCTTAGGCATGTTGTAGGAATGAATGTCTTTGGTTGATTTCTTTCATTCAAATCCTAATCGCAAGGATACACCAACACTCCCCATATATTTTGCTATTTATTTACAAAGCCTGATCAATCAACCCATTAGTAAGTTAGCTTTAACAGTTACTCGAAGTTTAATGGCCAGAGCAATCAATACAATCCATTTGGAGTTTAGTTAACCCTCGTCAATAGACGGTTACAAGGATAAGTGTTTTTAAATAATATGTTATTTTTAAATTGCCGACACAAATTATTTTGTTATTAATCCAATTTTAGCATGTTTTAAACCCCCACCCCCAAAAAAAGGTTTAAAATGTTATTTATATATCATACTCTAAGTGTATAATATATAATCAATTTTCTATGATGCTTTCATGCTGTCGGCTCGAGTCCGGACTCTAGTCT